>VZUI01067459.1:0-43260 GCA_013401135.1 Cettia cetti | reverse complement strand
TATTCTATTCTATTCTATTCTATTCTATTCTATTCTATTCTATTCTATTCTATTCTATTCTATTCTATTCTAATTCTCCTCTACCCTAGAAACAAGCCCTGCATGCTTTGAACACGTTTCAGACCAAATACAAATATCCAAGCGAGAGCAATTTGCCTTCTTCTGCTGTAACCAGGCTCCCTGGCAGAGCTACTGTGGCACCCTGGGCTTCATCTGCCTTATGAGCTCAAAGGCTGCAGTAACAACCAACAGCATATTCCACAAACAGGGCAAGCAAATGAAGGAATATTTTAACCAGTGCTCCTCCTCTGCCTCACAATTGGATATGTCAGTTGTTAAATTGTGTGCATTTTTCAACTCCTTTCTGAAAGGCCATCACACAGTCCCCATTTTCACTGCAAATTGCTTCACAAATGGGAAATTAAAGGATAACGTTACGTTTCCCACTGCAATTAGGCAGGGCTCCTGACAGACAGGGATAATGTGTTCCACATACAGGTTGTTACTTACTAGAGAGGAAACTGGGAAGGTCTGTGCTTTCAAAAGCCACTGGATACCAATAAACCTGGGGCCAAGTGCTGGGGGCCCTGGTGTGTCACTGTTTCTCCCACAGACCCAGGGAGGGACTCCTCTGAAGGGACTGGCCCCACTGCAACTCTGTACAGCAGCAAATCCCCATCCAAGCCCTGGCCAAAGCCTCACACCCTTGCTCACAATTCACCAGGAGGAGGCAAAGTATCCAAGTCCTGCACACACTGACAGGTAAGTTTCTAGGTGAGCTAACCCTGATGAGATCTGACGGAGGTCCAACTTCATTTCTCAGCCAGGCTGTGATCTTTATTTACCTGGATGCTCTGCTGCTGCTGTCAGGTGGAATAACTCTGCACTGGGCTTCTCTAAGTCACCAACAAAGGAATAATTGAAGGGGAGGTTTGCTGGGACCTGATGGAGCAGCCACAATGCACAGCTCCATCCCTGGCCTTTACCTCTATGAATCCTAGAACAACCTTTAGTCACAGTCTCTATGCACAGATACAGGGGTGAAGGAAGTTTCAGATTTAGTAACAGCCCACCAGCAGACCTCTTTTTGGGGGTCAACAGGAATTACTGACCAAAACATAGCACACACCCTGTGTGCCAGGTGCTCATGCAGCTCCTGATCTCAGACTCACCCAGCACGGGAGGCGTGCAAACAGCCATCCTTTCTTCTTTTGGGATGGCAAATCTCCCGAGCTACAGAACACTCCAGCAGTGTTTATAGCTGGCCAGCTCCAGCATTCAGGACATTACTTGGCCCATCAGGCATTGCTACAGCAATAAAGTGCACAAAACACAAGTCAGAGGAGCACAGGAAACATGTTTTCCACACTGCCTGTCTGGTTCTGCTGGAGATAGGATTACAAATTATGTAAGTCCTCTGCAGGACAAAAAGCAACCAAAATTATTTTTGTGGAGAAGACAGGTAGAGGGGGAACTGAAATGTTAATACCTAAAATTTAGGGACCATTCTTTTCCTTCTGGCCATTTTCATAGATCAGATCACTTTTCAGCCCTACCAGCCTGCCTTTAGTTTGTGAAATAAAAGGAAACTTTATTTACAAGTTATGGTGCTGATTTAGTTATTATTAGTTATTGCTACTGTTCAGAATAAGCAAAGTGTGGTAATAAGAGTTGAAATGTTGCCTGAGCACAGGTGAAGTGAAAGCAACAAACAAAAGATTAGGCACTTGCCAAAATAATATGTGCAGGTTGCAGGGATGAATTAAATGATCCTCAGCATGGAGAAAGCAGAATTGAGGATACAGAGGTTGGGTTTCTTTTACATTTTTAAGGCCCCCATTAAAAAACAAAGCTACCATGCCCTATGGGAAGACCATCTGGCTGCCTGTGGGTGTGTGACAAATCTGCCCCGTGCAGAAAGGTTTACAGCCCTCTGAAAAAGGGGCCTTTACTGGTGAGCCAGGCATGGGGAGCAGGAGCAGTGCCAGGTGGGCACATCTGTGTGGGACACATAATCAGTTGGGTGCTCCAGTGTGTGACTCCTCATAAAATCCAGTGCTGGAACAACTCACACTGCTCCCACCTCCACCCATCTCTTCTGCATCTCATTGGCATTTGAGTACATTAATTGACTCATTATTTAAATTCCTGTTCAAGGGAGGAAGCTGATTAAGGCAGGCAGATGCAGGATCTCCAGACGGCGTTGTTGTCCCGGCAGTTTACCCGAGTTATTACAATGCTTAGTAGGTAATAGGCAGGAGAATGGGGAATGAGGCCTGGGAAGGGGGGTCCTTGCAGGATGGGCTTTAACCCACAGTGACAGCCCAGACCATCTCAAACCCAACCCAGCTGCAGGGCCTGGTTCAAGACAACCAGACAACTTCTTTCTACAAGAATTCTGCAATACATTTTCAGCAGCTTTTGTACAATGAATTGTTATTAAAACAGCACAACCTTCTAAATTGCTGTTAGCTACAGATGGGCTTTGTATGACCTGATCTTTATCCATTTTAACCTTTAATGCCTTTTACAGTAATTGTTGATCCAATAAAAATCTACTTTATCAGTCTTGTCCTGGTACAAATATGACTGCAAGCTTTTGCTAGTCAGCTCCATGGCAGCCTGCTACCTGAAGTCCTGATTTTGTTTAACTTGCTCTTCCCCATATAGAATCACAGAATGGTTTGTGTTGAAGGGACCTTGAAAATCATCTCCTCCCAACTCTCT
The DNA here is from genome assembly GCA_013401135.1 of Cettia cetti. Classification (NCBI taxonomy): domain Eukaryota; kingdom Metazoa; phylum Chordata; class Aves; order Passeriformes; family Sylviidae; genus Cettia; species Cettia cetti. The sequence continues at coordinate 40,533 of VZUI01067459.1, read as the reverse complement.
GCCATGGTCAGGGACATCTTCCACAATCCCAGGTTGCTCCAACTGCCATCCAACTTGGCCTTGAACACTTCCAGGGATGGGGCATCTACAGCTTCTCTGGGCAACCTGTGCCAGTTACCTCACAGTAAAACATTTCTTCCTAATATCTAATCTAAACCTATTCTCTTTCTGTTTAAAGCCATTCCCTTTTGTCCTGTTACTACACACTCTTGTACATAGTCTCTCTCCACATGTTGTCCCTCCCTGGTCTCTGATGAACTGCACTGAATGATCTGTATGCACAACAGCTTCACACAGCCAGGGAGAGGAGGAGGAATCCTTCCTTGCCTGGCTCTGGTGCAATGCTCTTGCCTGCACTGAGAGCCCCGCTGCAGGTCCCTTCACTTTCAGGTGCACAGTCAGCGACCTGAGACAGGAAAATATCCCTCATGGAAGTCTATTAAGAGTGACAAAGCAGACAGTAATGGTTCCTTTGGTACTGTTATGATCTGTCACATAAATACACAATCAAGGACTTGTTAAAAGGCAGATTACATGAATATACATTAAAGTTCTTCTAAAAATGCAGATTATTGACCCACTGGAACAGAACAACTGCTCTGGAGCTGTTCAGAAACACACATGAACCCTTGGAAGTGCCCCCATTACCAACCTCAAAGTCCTGCAGGTTCTCCCACAGTGACTTTTACAACGCCTGTAAATGTATCTGTGTGGAGAGCGGATACCTCTGGAATCTGCTTGCTTAGGAATCTGCTTTTCCACAACTTAGAAGGAGAATGGGCCAATTCTATCAAAAGGTAAAGCATTAAAACAAAAAGACAAAGTTAACAATTGTTCTCAAATCCTGACTGCATGTGGAGCCATTTCAGAACCTGATGGGTGCACTGAATTTCCATGGAAACTCAACCACCCAAAATGTACATACACTTGTGAAGCCAGAAGTAGTCAGAATCTGCCAAGGTAGATTTTGCTCAGCAGAAGGGAGTTAAGCACTGAAGAAAATGACTGTTTTTTCCCCTCAGCATGGTCCAGACACTACACTAACCCTAAGGTTAATTTCTATCCACATCAGCAGCTCAGTTTCTCTCCCTGAGAAAATCCTGCCTTTAAATATTCCCCAGCAGTGTGAGGATGCTAACTGGATGTGTGCTGGTACAAGTGCGGAGAACAGCGGCAACAAGACTCCTCCAGAGAATCATAGCCCAGGGAACTCTTCTCACAGAATCTCTTTTCCCCTGTACTTAGAAGAATGCTTGGATCCTGAACACAGCTGGGAGAGAGATAGAGCAGGTTTTCAGAGGAGACAAAAGCCAAAATTTCAGCTGTAGAGCTAGATCTGATTACATTGCAGCCCTGGCAGAGCAGCTCTCCTGACAACAGATATATAAGACAGCTTAAAAAGTTTGATATGCGTGCCCTGGGAAAGGGGACAGGCAGCCAGCCTGATGTGGTAAGAAACAAGAAACCTATCTGATTCTGCACAATATTTCAGAGGTGCTCGGTTTGTAGTACCGTCACTGTTCGCAGCTTGAGATCTATGCCACATTCCATCCTGTTCCACTGCTGGATCTTTACATCTGCTTTCCACATCTCCTCTCCCTCAATGGCTGACCCATGGCCAGCCCCAAAACGGCAGTGACTGACCCACAGTTGCTGAGAGCCCCAGAATGGTGGGAACCAAACCACAGCCTGCTGAGCCCCAAAATGGCAGTGACTGAGGCACAGCCTACTGAGAGTCCCAAAACAGATGTATCACTCTGGGTGTATAAAAGGCAGACATAGAGGGAGAATAAAGTCAAGTTTTTATTTGAAGGATTTCAGTAAATTTCATCAGGTATCCATACAGATATCCATACACTTCTTCCTGTAAAAGCTGATACCTGTGTATTGAATAAACACAGCAACCAGCAACTCCTATGACTAAGAGACACAGCACTTGGTGTGTCCACCTGGCCTCAGCTTTTGGAAAGGTTGTTTGCAGGGTTCCTCCAGCCCTGCCCAGCTTTGCCAGGTTTGTTGTGCTAACACTGAGGCAGGGGCTGTGGGAATGGGAACAGCTCTGAGAGAGCAGGAGCAGCAGGAGTTAAGCACAAGTAGTGCTTTAGGGAGAATAAAAGCCGCTGTAAGAGGAGAGCTGGCTGCCTGACAAACACGTTCCAGCAAATATCATGATCTTTAAGGTCTGTTGCTTTACCAGTCAGCAGTAGCTGATAACAACAGACACCACAAGAGCGAATGGCTGAGGACAGAATATTTCCTGTAAAAACCCTGATTTACTTGCTCTCTCACAATGACCAAGCTGAATGCCCAACCCATGTGTCTGCACCATGGGAATGGGAAGAGAGACACCCTCTGCCCAGCTGCCCCCCTATGGGGGCACAGGGGGCCTAGGCCAGCTCCACACACCTGGTTTTACCCCCCATTTGAAGCTCCGTGCAGAGGACCAGGAGCTGCCAGCTCCCTGTTCTGCCTGGGGCTGACACTGATGAGCTGGGCAAAGGCTTCCCAGGCTCTGGTGCCAGGCAAACCAGTCCCTCCTGGCAGTGCCAGACCGGAGCCCTGGAGGCAGAACAGAGAGCACAGCATGGTGGCACTTGCCAGCTCACAGGCAGAACTAAGAAAAAAAATCAACCATTTGCTTCAATCCATGACAAAAAATAGATTGTGCCATTCAAAATGTGACAGAACTAAGAAAATGCAGAGGAAAATGATGCGATGATTTTCTATTTTTTGTCCAGCCATACCCCTGGTAGATTCTTCTAAAAAGGAGATTTAACAGAAAGACAAAAAACCCCCATCAACCCCAACCTTCTCCAACTACTTTTGTCAGAATTGTTTAGACCCAAAGGAAAAGCAAGTCTGTTGTTGAGGACACAAAGCAAGTTAAATCCAGGTAAACGAGTGCTGCGATAAAGTCTGCACTGTCTCGGGGGAATCTCTTCTTTTAATTTGCCAAGACTGTGTCAGGGCAGCTCAAAGAGCAGCCAAAATCCCCAGGCCTGCTTAGGCCAGGCAAGTACACACACCTTAGGTACTGCTGCCCTTACTCCAGAGTGTGCCCTGAACTACAGTGATTCTGTTTGTGGGGAACAACCAGCTGACAGCAATACCTGGACCCTCTGCTTCTGCTGGGAGAAGACATTTCCTTCAAGTGCTCCTTTACTGATAAAGGCAGTCATTGGCTCTTAATTACTGCTTTGGACTGCCAGCGTCCAAAGACTAGGACTCCTTCTTTCTTCTCCACAGAGCTGGTGATATTAGTGTAGGTTTTCCTTCTGTTTTCAATTCTTTGTCCATGACAGATTTCACAGTAGGGAACAGTTCTGTGGCATATGGCCACTAAATTACTGAAACTTCAGAAACTTCTGTCCATGAGTTAATTTTAAAACTGAAGAAACAGATTTAAAAAACAACAACAACAACAACAAAACACTACACTAGACCACATAAAACCCTTCCCTCTTTCCCAAGTCTTGGATACACTCTCTCCTGGGTTGCAGAACCAGCCCTGCCATGGCTGTCTGGGTACAAGGGTATGATGTGTATATAATCGGCATAAAGTTCTGTAGATGCATCAAGACTAGGGAGGAACTGGACCAAAAAGAAAGACATCAAAAAAGGAAACTCAACAGATTTACCAATCCAAACCCACAGAATGACTGGAAAATCAGGCAAACTGAAGCCACTCATGTTTTCGGCATCTCCAGTTCTCCCTTTGCCCTGTGCCAGAATAGATTCTCCTCATCTCAGCCTGAACACGTTCCTTCTAGAGTACAGAAGACAGTTCTGTGGAAGCATGTGACACAAGTAAATTATGTCTTCAGGCTCTAGCCAAAATAACGTGAAAGATAAGATGTCTAGTGTTTGGGTTTTTAAACTTGATACAAGGAGGAAATGGGCAAACCTAATGATTCCAATGAAAGGGTGTGGGTAGGATTTCTTGTGAGGATACACCACCAGCAAGACAACGCTTACAGGTGCAGGGGTGGTGAAAGCAAGCAAACAGCAACCCTACCCAGGCTGGGCACATGGGGCTTAAAATGGGCAGAGCCAAGAGCCTATCCTTCCCAGCCTAGCTCATCAAACCACGAAGGCAACACAAGCACTGCGAGCCCAGACAAAATCACCCTAAAGCCCCAGCAGAACCTCCCTGCAACACAGGGAGCTCTTCCACAAACCAGGAGGCTAGTGCTGCTCCCAACACCCTGATTGGATCTGGCATGGCCAAGGTTTCTCAGTGAGAAAATGTACAGCTCGCTAATGCTGCTGACAGAAAGCCACACTCAGACCTTTTCAGAGGCTCTCAGGAGTTATTATCACAGATTAACTATGGCGGGAGCAAAAAGGTTTAAAGTCTTGTTTATAGTTAGCCCCTGGCTCTAAATTAGCAACTTCTCTCTGAAATGATCAATTGAGTCACAGGCGTTAATGAGTCAGGCTTAGCCAGGAGGGGTGAGGAAGGAGGGAGAAAGATCTGGAGCCACGACTTTGTAAAAAGGCAGTATGGAAATCTCAGTAATTTCTGAAGTCAAACTGTATTTTAATCAATGCCTCCCAAATCAGATGAAGAAGCTACACTGTGACTTTCCCAGCTGTAAAAAATTGAAGTCTGGTTTCACATTTGCATGATTTTGAAGGTCAAATGCCTGCTATCCAAGTCTTACTGATCCATATGGACTAGAAATGCCACAATATGCAATCATCATGAAGGCAGATTGTCTCCTGTAAATCTGTCCTTTTTGTAACACATTCCGAATGTACCGTATTGGATGGATTATAAATCCATTCAGGAAATGCAGACACTGCTGCACGGAGCAGCACCGGTTTGTGGGAGGGATATGCGGGATGTGGTGTGTGCGTGGCTCTGGGAGCGGCAGGGACAGATGGCCCAGGCCTGCCCTCCCCAGAGTCAGCGGGAGCACTGCCATCCCCTGCACACGATGGAAGCCTGCATTTGGGCAGAAAGGGGCCTTTATTAGCATAAGACTGAGTCAGTCTGCATCTAGGAATGAAAAACATTGGAAAAACAGGCAGGAAGGGCTGTGGAGCCATCCCCTGAAGGGAGCAGGCTGCTATTTGTCTCCCAGCTCCTTGCTGAACGGTCTGGGCGGCACGTGGGTCTGGGGACCAGACTGCTACAATACTCTGCTCCTCCATTCCTTGGGCACAGGAAAGCACAGGAATGCTGCTTCACATGAAACCAACAGCCATTACTCCCAGGTTAGGGACTTTGGAATGACATGCGTTTTCCTTGGAGGGAAGGGCTGGGTGGTCCCTGCTCTCTCCTGCAGCCTCGGAGCACATGGCGCTTCCCTTTCTCCACTTTAACAGATCCCTTTACTTGTTGCCATTTTTTCTTCCAGCACATGCAATTGAAAAGAGACATATGGAGACCAGCATGCAAACCCTGCAAACATTTCAGCTTTGCTTCAAAACTAATGCTAATCCATTTTTTTAACTTCTTTTTTTTTCCCCCCACTTCTGCTACCTCTGGAGAGAGTTCCAAAGAATCTGGGGGGTGGTTTAAGCCAACACAGCAATTCTCAGCAAGTGGCAGGGTGCCTGCCCACCAAACGTTCTTCCTCTTGTCTTATTTAATCAAATACAGACACAGGGTCACCCACAGCATTCCCATAAGAGCCTGGGAGCTGCTGGCATGGACAGCTGGGATCAGCACATCTGGGACACCACATCCTGACAGCAATCCACCCGGAGTTGCATCATACACTAGCTCCCCTCTTTTTTCTCCAGTGTCAAGGAAGAGCCCCGTAGTACAAGCTGTGAAAATCCTGCTGCAAGCCTGTGCTGAGCATTACCTGGGAATGAGGCAGGCACGAGTTGAACAGACCTTTACAACAGAACGTGCATCTGCCAAGACAGAAATACCCGGCGAGCTTCTGGTGCTGGCAGCGTGTCAGGCGCGCAAGCTGTCTGCGCAGTGGCTCCCGACGGGCCTCCCGGGCTCCGAGTGTGGGTCCACGCCGGCCACGGGCCGCACACTCCCCATCCTGCCACCTGAGCGTGCACCAGATCGGCACGGCTCCGAGGACAGAAACCCTTCCAGGGCTTTCCGTGCAAACGCTCTGCAGCAGGCGCAGAGCTGCTTTTCCCCCCTCTCCCTCTCTCTCTTTTTGTTCAGTTGCCTGGCATCCGCTAACCCACAAGCTGCTGTTTCCCTTTCCAAAGAAGCTCTGATGGGTGGAGGGCCAGGAAAAATTAGCCCAACTGATGAATGCAATCTCGACAGAAAATATGTTTTTTATCAGAGACCACATGTTGCCAACAGCAATTAAAGTAAAACTGGGAGATTTCATCGGATATAAGCCTGCATAAAAACCCCCTGGACCCACTGATCAGGTGTCTGTCAGCTCAAGAGGATTACTCGGGTGCTCCAGAGCCTGCTGCCGCTGGGAAGGGCGGCCAGGGCCGGGGGAGGGTGCCAGGAACGCCCAGAGCAGCACATGTGCTCACTGGAAGCCTGCTGCCCACTCGGTGCTGTGGCAAGGAGAGTGCCCCCAGGCCTCAGAGGGAAGCAATGGGAATGCCAGTCATGGCACGGCAGAACCCGGCTCCAAGGTGTACTTTATCTACTGGCCTTGCCTACAGCCTAAGGAACAAGTGATGAGAGAGCATCAGAGCTCCAGCTGATGAGGACTCCGCCTCATTAGTACCATTTGCACTATCTATGTCACACTCCTGAACTGACAGAGGCTTGGCCCGTCAGCTGTGAGAGGGGCTGAATAAATCACCACAACTGCAAAGCAGTAATGGGAGTAAATGGCTCCAGTATCTGAGTGTGTGCAGCATGTGCAGCAGGCAAGCCCTGAGAGGCCTTGGTGGATGAATCCAGAGAAGAGAGAGCAGTGTGGATAACAAAGGATAAGGGGATGATGCAGTGGGTAAACAACAAGGAAGGGGGTAGGGCAGGAGCAGGTGAGGATCACTGAGCACTTTCCTGGGAAGCTGAAACCAAGAGGATTTATTTTTTGACAGGATGAACCAGAGCCTGGATGAACAGCTCCTGGGACCTAACTACAAATCATTTTAAAAGTCTCTGTATAAGTAGTTATCATCAAGTCCTAACAAACCACTTAAACCATGCAGGTCTGCTTTGGGTACATAAACACACCAAAGCACATGGAAGGTCAGAGCTCTCTATTTCCATGAATCAGATGTTTGTTTTAGTTCTGGGTCAGAAGACTTTCAGATGAGAAAAACAAAGCAGGATTTTGGGACTGTCCTGGGCTTAGGGGGAAGAAAGTTCATCAGTCCCAGGATTCCAGCCTAGACTGACTGTAGTAAGATTCCACAGAGACCAGCACCCACCAGAGAAGCCAGCAAAGTTTATTCTTCACACTAGTATATGAGATCATGTAATGGATTTATGCCACTCTGCATACATGCAGAGATAACTACACTCACGTACACACAGGCAAACCCAAACTCAGCCAGCCGGGGTGACATCCAGCTCAGGTGTCTCGGACACAGACAGCTGGGGAAGGCTTCTACAGCAGCACATCACATGGGGCTGCAGCACAGGGCTGCAGGGACAAGTCCTTGGTGCAAACTCAACCCCAAAACTCTGCCAAGCCACTATCCCCAAAACCCAGCACCTCTCCCAATGTCTGCACTGCTTCCACCTCAGTGTCCTCTTGTTGTCACTTGTCACCTAGTGGAACACTTATTAAAAAGATAAACACCATTAAAAGGCCGCAGTGTGGCTGTAAGAGAGCCAGGTCGGAGCTGCCACCAGAGCACCTGTCGTGCTCCTCCACAGGCAGAGCCACCGGAGCTGGCAATCTAGGAGGCTCCGCACCTTTCAGAACACAGCTGGATATTAACATACGACAAAAAAATGCCCACATTGCTGCCTGTGAGCCCTGATCATCTGTGACCACTGGTGTCACAAGCGATGATTTCAGCACTGCTGGCATGATCTGCTCTCCCATGCGTGGGGCTGGAACCTGTGCCACAAACCAGTGACGCCCTCACAGCTGCGCTCGTCCCCTCCAACAGTGACACCAAGTGACATCTGCATTTGGCCCATAAGCAGGGCAGTTCACCTGACACAGGGTGGCCCAATTACTGCTAAAGACCTTGTCTGTCTGATCCGGAGATGGCCCTGGATCCCAATACAGCTCCCATTTAAGAGTATTACAGAGGAATCAATCACCTGTCCAAAGGGGGCAGCACACGGAGCCGTCAGGAGAGGCTGCTCCTTGTGAGTGGTGCATCAGGCTCTGCCTGAAGAGTGGAAGTGACAAAGAGCCAGGCTCAGTGGCCAGCAGTGACCTCCAGCGAGAGCGGCAGCAGCAGCGGAGCCCGGGAGGCAGCACGTGTGCCACGGGGAGTGCCAGAAGCCCAGGAGAACCCCTGGAGCAAACAAAGCCGGCTCCTCCTGCCTGTGCACAGTGAGTGCAACACTGTCCGGGCCAGCCTGCGTTGCCAGGGCAGCTCTGGGCCACAGGGAGAAGGGGTACCAAGTGCCATTCTGGCTCAGACATTCGCTTCTGCATCTGTTCAGGGGAAATACAGATACAGGGAACCATCTCTTTTTGACCCTTGGTACCACCAGGTTCTGGACAGGAAGTGACTGTGTTTGCAACTAGACAGCAGCAGAATTTTGTCAGGTGTGTGGACTATTTGCTGTGTGACACACAAAGGCAGGGAGAAGCAGCTCTGGTTTATGTAAGATACCTGCCTTGTTTCCTATAAAACAGCCAACCCCACATGAATGCAGGGCACCAACTGCTTGTGTTTGTGGAGAAAACAGAGAGCAAAAGGGTTAAAGAAAATCTCTGTATGGTCTGATCTAATTTAGCATCCTGATACTGATCTAGAAGGGCAACTGCAAAGTAAATTAATAGCATTTCTGAAAAAACCAAACAAATTAACGTTTAGGAGCTGTCCATAGGAATGGGAGCAGGGTACCAATACTCTGATGGAGATATCAAAATGATTACCCACAAAATGCTCATTTCTGACATGCCTGCAAAAGACATTCATTCAGAAAAATCCAGGGAAAGGACACAGAGATGGGTACTAAGCAGCACCAGTGGATTAAACCACTTCCTTTGATTCCAGTAAGTCATAAGTTCAGTCCTACTGAGTGTTACAGAACACTCAGGGACCCCAATATCTAGGAAAAAAAATCAGGAGAGACACAAGCCCAACGTCCTCTGCCTCTGACGGACTCAGAGTCCCCCAGGTCTGTGACCCTCAGATGGATCCATGAATGCCAGCAGCATGACATTACAGCCGAGGGTGACACAGGGCAGGAGGCCATGCAGCAAGGAAGAACTGCAGGATGAAGTTCACCCTCCAAGGCAGGAGTAATTCCTTGCACTAGAATTCAATTCAGCTATTCCAAACATAATGGGAGCCAGTGTGGGAACCGAAGGGAGCCAAGCTGAGAGGAAATTTAGAGTCTTTGTTATTAACTGGGGGACAGGGAAACCACTGAGACACGTAAGACAGGGAGAGCAATGTGCTGCTCCTCTGTATGTGAAGAGAATTTGGGCTGGGTTTTATACATAGCCTTCAAACACCTTGTCGCAAAAATATTTTTAAAAGGAGAGAAGCCATGTGAAAGTAGCCACCAGCCTCCGTTCACAACAGAAGCCATGACATTAGTCTGAAGAGCAATATCCGGTGCACACAAAGAAATACTCCTCAAGAAATGAATTTGGAATACCAAATAATTTCTGTCCTTTTTTTCTGTCCTATGTTTATCTAAGTGTTTTATCTAAGCTCTGTCCTGGGCCTCTTCTCACACAATCCATACCCACTTCCCAAAAGATCCTAAACAACTTGGAATAACGATTCCAGGCTGCTCAGGCTTCATGGGACTCAGCAGCAGATCTGGGTGTTCTCAGGTGTTATGGGAGCACTGCGTAGGTAGAGACTGGAGCCAGGACTGCCTAGGGTGTCTGGGATGCTGTGGGCACTCTAGCAGCCTCTGCCCATCCCTGTACAGCTCAACTCCAATTACAACCTCATTCCACTTAACGGGGCCTTGATGGCAATTTCATTACTCAAAAAGTCACATTTATTAGTCCACTGTAATGTGTTGTGATTGTTACTCTAATGCTAATACGAAGAAGTTTAACCTCATTCCATTTTCCATACAGTTAAAAACCTGGTTACAATGATCATAAATCAGGGTTTCAAATGTCATAAAAGCAGAGTTGCAGCTCTACACTATGCGCATCTTTTTTTAATCTTTGCATTTCATATTAATCTCAGATCCAGTATTTCACAACTCCACTTACAACCCACATTTTATTTAGATTATCATTATGATAGCAGAAAAAATTCCTCACCCTGCATATAATTTGCATGATTTAGGTAGACTGTGTTTTCAATTACATTAATAACCTAAAATGAGGCAGACTGATTAGAACCCTTTCTCTCACTTAGAATGAATATTTTCATTAGTGATGCCTTTGGAGATGCCCCTCCCTCCTCAGCATTCCACACACACACACCCCCCCACAGACACCATGATGGATACTGTAAGGGAAACGCTCCCTAACTTTGGTGCCAAGGGATCCTGCTCTTCATGGGAAGCCAGAGACAGAATGCAAAGACCCTAAAAAAAGATCCTGCTAGGCTGGAACACTTCACCTCATGCCTTCCTTTCAAGGGCAGATAATTTCAATTTTTTCCTCAACTATTTTCAGAGATGCTGCTTAGAAAATAACTAGTTTTGTCCTGAAGGCATTTCAATGCAAACACAGAAGGTCTGGATGCAGAGTGCTTTCACCATGCCTTGGGATGGCTTCTTTCCCAGTAACCCACAGATTTTAACAACAAAGAACATGTATTAATCACGCCAAAAAGTTTAGGTTTGAGCAAAGACAAGAGGAACCTCAGCCTACAGAGGAATGATGGCCCTGGAGGTTGTGCCCCACTGATCTTACAGCCTTGATACTAAGCTGATCTACCACTGCACGAATGACAGCCATAATGCCATGCCAAGAAAGAAAGAAAGAAAGGATTGTCTCCGAAACCTTTTCAGTTTGGTCTTCACAATCTCAAGGTGAGCTGGAAAGTAGAAAAGATGGCACACAGTAAGCACTTGTTAATCACAATATTCTCTTTCCATCAGTTCAAAGCCTGTGCAATGCTCCAAGGCAGACACCAAGAGGAGGAGTGTTCCAGTCCTTGGCTCCCAAAGCCAGAGCCACCAGAACTCTGTGTGGTGCCTACTCAAAGTCCCTACTGCCAGAGGAGAAAGCAGGAGGAAGGAAATGCTGCTCTCAAGAGACCAGAGAAGGGGAGAGAAGATGGGCCCATTCTTCTGCTGCAGGCACCCCACAGGCTGTGAATTTGGGTTACAGGCAGAAATAGATGTGCTTTTTTAAGCACTTTGCAGCTCGGGCAAGGCTTTCCTTTAAAAGGGCTCCCCTTGCACACCCAGAGATGGACTGACAGACCTGTCACAGCCAGGCTCCCTCACACACCTGGAGAAGGGCTGACAGGGCTGTCAGAGCCAGAAGTGCAATGTTGTGCTCTGCTCTCAGCCCCTCCAGCTGCTGTGGGGCTGTGGTCAGACCCAGAGCCTTGAATGGAGTCGCTGGAACGTGAGGGGATGGGCCTGCAGAGTGATGTCTTGCTTCTGGCACCACCACTGCCAACAAACCCATCTCTGTCTTTTCATCCTGCCCAGGGAGGGCAATGCAGCTCCTTAAATATTTTAAGTCCAGGGGCAGTGGGGAGGGACAGCCAGGAAGGGAAAACACCTCAACCCACTGCCTTGTCAAATGTGGATGCTGGCACACTCCCACAAAATGCCTGATGGGTACAAGCCTGAGGCAAAAAGCTCTGCCCAGCCCCCATGGCAGCTGTTTATCTGCTCCATAGATGTGGGAGGACTGCTATTCCTGCCTCCACAACCCTCCGCTCCATTGCCAAGGGGAGCCTTAGCTGGGAATTGGACTCCAAAATGCACGCAGCACAAACCCAGCGGCATCTGTCTGTGCTCTGGAAAGAGACTTTCGAGAGCAGGGACCTCCCAGCCCTCCTGTCCCACTCAGACACTTGTCCCTTTCTGCATCCCTCCCACCAGCACTCCTGGGATCTGTCCTGCCTCCACCCTGCACAGGCAGGGATGTTGCAATGGGGATGAAGAAACAGAGACCTTTTATGAACCAATTCTGTTCCCCTCCCCCAACCCTGATCCTTCTTCAATATGATCAAATTTTCGATCAAGGCAGCAGCAGCACCTGCCTTCAGAACAGCCTGACTTTGCTCGGTCTCAGGGTTTACCCAACACCTTGGACCATTTCTTCTACACCACAATGTTACCTGGACAAATAAAACAAGGAAGCTCCTTGCCTCAGCCAAATTTCTCCCTGCAGTTTCAGCTTGGAGGGCTTTCACTGCCTGCTCTGGGCTGTGTTCTCCTCCACAATCCCACCCAGCCCCAGCACTGCACAGGTCAGGCCTGTCCCTCAGCCCCTTCCACCTGCCACGCTTCCTCCCAGGCCTCAAGTCCCTCTCCTGACAATGAAACCAGTTTGGGTCTCCAGTGAAGGGTATCTGAGCCCTTCTCAAAGGTTCCCCCACACCACTCCAGCACAGAGGTAGAGCGGAGCATGGAGCACAATTCCAGCTGTACAGAAACAGACAGTTCTGAAATGCTCTCTGACAGCAGGCGCCTCCAACAGATTTGTTGGGTTTGTGACAATCCTGCAAACAAATACTGTGGTGCGTGGAATAAAATGCCAACAGCCCGTGAACTGCACTCTGTTTCTGCTGACTAAACACTTTTTCCTGCATCAGACAGAGCGCACCTGGGAAAAGTGCTGAGCCATCAGCCCACAGACACTTTCAAGATGACAAACCAGAGGTGCTGATTCCTTCCCACAGCTGACATGACTCCAGGGACACCACGGGGCCATGAAACGGCCTAACAGAGCTGTCCCTACCAAGATGCCACTGGTACCATTCCTCATAGGCACTATACAGGGAAGTATACAAATATTCCTTCTATTTATTTAGAGGGAATTTTATCCTGCTCTGAAAGCACCTTCATCCCATCAAAACACAAAGTGGGGGGACCATCATGGGTCAGTGTTTGAGCTTAAACTTTAACCTAGTGCTTCCAAATATGTTGTAGATCAGCATTCCTAAAAATCCTTCTCTTATATACTGTTATGGGGAGGGAAGGGGAAAAAAGCAAGTACTCTCTGGGGACTGCTGAGCACATGGTGCCATCAGTGGAGAACCCCCTCCCTCCTGCCAGCCCACCAGTGCAACTCAGCCCTTCCCTTCCCTGTTCACACACACTCACATGAATCTAGATGAATAATACTGTCATTCCTCATTGTTCTTAAACCAACCATAATATCAGATGATATCAAAACACAAGGGCTTGGAGGACTTCAACCCACTCAGCAGAAAAAAGGGCTGTCCAAATGCTCTGTGTGTACAGATATTTCAAACCTTGGACTACTACAACTGCCTTGAACATTCCCCGTCATTGGTAAGTCTTGGACTTCGCTTATTTTTATCTCCCAATTACACTCTCGTTTGCATTTCCACAGTGGCTACTGCTTACTAACAACATCAGAGGTACCGAAGAGCAAGAATCCAAGCTCAGCACACATTGAGCCAGGCTCCTGTGACAAGTCAGGCAAAAATAAGCAGAAAGCAATAAATGTCCTCTTCACAAATCCTTGCCAGTGAGCCTGGCCAGGTTCTAATTCCATCGAGGATACATGCAATGGGCACAGGCCTTGGGGTTACAAGGATCATGCCCCAAAGCAGCTGTTCCAGCCCTCTGGCACAGCTCGTGCCTGGCGCATTTGAGAGATGCCCTGACACTCTGCTGTTAACCACCATGGACAGACAGGGTGCAGACAGCAGTGCTTTCTTCCCCCATTTCCCTTCCAACACAAATGTTGTCTGTGACATACAGGACTATGAGGGAACAAGGAGCCAGAGGGCAATAAATGGCCAACCGATGGTGAGTTCTCTCCAACCAATGTCACTCTAAACGTATCCCTACAACCCCACCCCTGACTTCTAAGACTCAACTGCCCTGGTGAACACTCAGGAGTCAGCACTCAGGTTAGCTGCTGTGCACATCTCCAGCCTTTGCTCAAAGCTCTGTAATGAAGAGATGGAATTTTTGATAAAATCATAAAATCAGAGCCAGATCCCTTCCCTTGAGCTAGAAATCCCCTCCTTTGGTTGCCATATTGTGGCTCTCACTCTGAGATCAGACATGATACTTAGGAGCCCTGCACACAGGCATGAAACAATGGAAAATAAAAAGCAAAGAAATAAACTTTTTAAGCATCATAGAGGAAACAACTCCAGCAACCCTATCCACATGTGGGCTGGGAATGTCAGTTCTGGAATGCTTGCTGGAGTAGCCAGACAATTCATTCAGCTACTCAGCTGCTTATCGACACGAGTCCTTTCTTTACATAAGAAGGAAGAGCTGCTACCACCTACATTCTACTACCCCAGCCTAGGATGCGGACAGCCCTTAAAGCTTGTATCTCATTGCTTCTGTTACAGTCCATTTGTGATGCACGCCGAGTAACTGCAGCACAAAAATGCCATTCTCCATCCAGCACTGTACACCAAAGGTAAAACACCTGTCAGTAGGCTATTAGCAAGGCAAAGGAACAGGGTTACTAGAAAGCAAACTTTTGCTTACAAGTGAAGAAGGGAAAGAGACCTACTGCAGGTACAGCACCCTCTTGAGTCCGGCTGGCCCCCACCCTGGAAATGCAGCATATGAGAAGCCCTGCTTCAATGCCAACTGCTAAGGAAGGAAATTTCCTTTTCTCCTTCATCACAACAGCATGCAGTAAACTCGCTGCAGCTCTTTGTCCTTGAAGGCCAACATCAGAAGGGAAGACATCTTTAAAGAGAAGTTATCCCCCAAGTTCACAGCTGATACTCCTTTCTTATTTAGGGGAGTCTCTGGGGACAGGACTGTACCAACAGAAGTGGGGCAAGACAAGGTAAAAGGTGGGGCCTTGTGCTCCCCATTACTGGATTTTGGTGGGGGGCCATGGGAATTGACACGCTTTGTACTCGTCAAGTAAGTAAATGTATCGACTCCAATACAGACAAGAAAACATGAACTAGGCGATATAGAGGCCCTCACCATCTTGTCACCCTCCAAATGGGAGAAACGCAGTTAACAGCACTAGAGAAATGTTTCCTATTTAATTTTATTAACTGATTGACATGAATTAATGCATTGGGATATTTGATTGTGTCATAAAATGTGTATATGAACATCATGATTCAATTTAATGTACCCATTACTGCTTGATGTGCCATTATATTAGACTAAATTAAAAGAATTTTATGGAAAAAAAATTACAATTAAAGACTCAAAATTGATTACATTCATAACTTAGAGGATATTCACTTCTATTCATGTTTTGAATAATGACAATAAAAGAACCAGAAAACAACACAGACCATGGAAACATGGACAAAATAAAGTGTGGCAGAGATAAACAGAACAAATGGAATGAGGGGTCCATAAAACCCCACCTTTCCAGAGGCTGGGAACAGCTGAGCACAAATCATCAGCACAGCAACAGTGTCTTCCAGGACAGGAGGAATTTCGTCAAGACGCCTAGCGCAGCCCAGCTAAAAAAACACAGAGGCCAACACATTTCCCAAGCTCTCCTGGAGGATCTCTGCTTTGCCCTGTGTGCAGTGTCCCTGGAACAAAGGCAAAGTGTTTAACCATGCCGTACAACTCGGGTGCTAGGTGTCTGTTTGTCTGCTCCTGTAAGACTGAGCAGCGCTCTGTACCCACACAGAGGTGTTTGGCAGGTGAGACCACCTCTGGTTTTCATGTATGTCCTTGTGCTGCCAGGCAAAGGGACCCACATCACTTTGCGTCACTACATTTCACCCATGCCACGGAGACAGGGTACAACATTTCAGTTCAGTAACTCAGCACTCTCTTAGAGGCCTGAGCAGGAAAAAGAGACAGGAATTGCCAAAGGGAAAGGACTCTGCCAGAGGACTAAAATCAGCCATAGGTAACACCCCCCGGCTGGGGCTATCTGAATTTCCCTTTTTTTTCCTGGGACATGAGAATGGTAGTAAGAAACCCTGAAAGATCTTCCCAGCATATACAGAAGTGACTCTGAAAAAGGGGTTTGGACTCCAGACAAACCAGAATTATGATTTAACTGGTACAACTGAAGCCTAGCCTGAGTCACACCTCATCTTCTATGGATGGGAGGCTCTGAGCAAGGACAGTGAGAAGGTAAAGAGCATCTCATTTTTCCAGTAAACCAACACCCCAAATTATCCCACAAAATTAGCAGCATTTTAAGACCCACAGCTCTTTTTCCCTTGGGAAAGAAGGGACAGACCAGAAGGATGTGCTAACTAGCCAGTTCAGTCTGGGCATCAGACACCAGAGTTCTGGAAACAAAGGAGTTGGACTTGTAGAGACGTGCACGAGTAAGTGGTGAGGGCCTTGAGGAATACCCGCTTGAAGACATGCCAGCAAGTAAATTGTTGGAGAAAAAAAGTACAACGCATGTCAGGTTTTTAATTACATGTCTATATTCCCAACAAAGAAGTGCAATTAAAGTTAATCATGTCTATTATATTACACAATGCCTCCCTTCCTAATGGAACCAGGCCTGCATGAAGGAAAAGCACATTCACACACAAACCCTGTACGTACATAAGGATGTTTTGCACCCCGAACACACTTGGATTCAGCCATGCTCAATTACGCATCATCCACTCCAGCACACCGCTCCACCAACGTCTTGGGGAGTGGCAAGTGAGGGGAGCAGGGCTCACTTCCAAACCCCAGCATCCCTAAAGATGTTCTGGACGTGCCCACAAGTCCTGGAAGCACACTGCGGGGGTCCTTCCCCCTGCCTGCCGAGCACAGCCCCCGCCCCGAGCAGAGACCCTGCAGGGCTCCGGCAGCCTCAGTGTCAGGCAGGCAATGCACAGCCTGAGAAACAGCAGCAAAGCTCAGAGCCTTCCATCATCAGTGAGCCAGCGCAGTCTGATGGAATCTGAGGGACACCCAGTTAGCAAGGATAAATTTTGCTCTCTGGTGTCAATCCAGAGTAGTGCAGTTCATTATGGGATTCAATCCCTGTTACAGCAGATGTAAATAACAGCAATTTGACTTTTCCCCCCCAGCAATTACAGAAATAGTATTTCCTGCTTCAGTATCATTTTACAGCCTTATGTGGCTGCTGCCATCACTGTCCAATTCTGCCTTTACACACACATGGTGCCCGTAAGAAGCACTCTGCAGCTGGGAGGAAGGAGGCAGCTCTCCGAGGAGAACCAGCAGGGCCAAAGCTGATGCCCATCTACCTCTGTATCCACAGTGCTGGCTGTTCTTGGAGCATCCCAGGGCAGCTCCCACACCCTACAGCGTCTAGCAAGGCCAGGGCAGCTGCAGGAAGCTCTGCAGCAGGCGCTGCTGCCCGGGACGGAGAACACTTCAGAGAAACAACACCAATGGCAGCGCTGAGCCCTGCAGCAGACACCACCTGGAGAGCCTGTGCATGGCAGGCTCCCTGGTTGCTGAGGGTTTGGCCCCCTGGCAAAGAGCAAAAGAGCTAAAGATGGACACAAAGCGTGAGGAATGTCCATGCACATTTCCATGCAGTTTCCAGATACTTTTGGAAAAGCCCCATTCCAGCAGCTCCTTGCGTGCTGCAGAGCACTGCCCTTGCATTTCCAGCACCAATCCAGCCACCAGAAAAGGCTGAGATCAATACACTACGTAGACAGCACAATGCCTACAAAAGCCTGCTGAGTCCCATGGCTTAGCCCTCAGAAAATTCTTCCTGGCAACTGATTCCAGTACCTTGGTTCCCAAGTTTTCTTTTAATTTTACTTGAATGGCTTGGCTGCATTTCTTTCAGGCTGGAAAACCTGAGTAAATCCAGTGCAGCACTGACAGCTCAAAGTGCTTTTGCTGTGCTGATCACAGCTTGGACAAAACCCTGAAGAAGTAAATAATTTGCAGAGAAAAAAAAGTTTTGATTTCAGCCAAGTCAAAGCAAATAACCAGTGCAGGGCATCAATTAACAAAGCTGTCTGAATTTAATTTAGTCTTCAAAACAGCAATTCCTAACAAAACTGCTTTGATACAAGGCAAAGAGAAGGGGAGGAAGGGAGGAATCCAAGTGCAGTAATTTTTTTGGTGAGCACCTCCAATAGCAACCACTCTCCCTCTTGCTCAACCCAGGTCAGACTTCTAGATTTTCATGTATTTAATTTTCTTTGCTTTAAATAAGAGTCTCTGCAGCTGGTTGGGAGGGGATTTAGGTGGTGGAACTGTCCACCTGGACAAGAATTTGCCTTAAAGGGAAAGGAAATTCAGCAGACAGCGTCGCGAGTGGAGCTGAACCCAAGCACTGGTTATTAAAATCACACGCTTACTCTTTAGAAGCTGCTTCATCCCATCAAAATGTACATGCTGATCTGAACCAGCACTTGAGATTACATCTGCAGAATGCTCACTATTATTGAAGAAGAAATGAAGTGTTTTATGAGACTACTTTCAGAAAATCGAAAGACCATGAAAGAGAAAACATACGATAGGATGCTGCAGTTGCCAACTGTTGTCAAAAAGCTACATTCAAAAGAAAAACAGAAATTTAAAAATCACTTAATGGCAAGAGCTGGGTCTGATACATACAACTGGGCTTGCTAAAATAATTCTTAGCTACACAACTGATCTACATGTAAAATCCCTTCACACAGTGCACATTACCAGGCTAAGAGAGACTAAGTACAAGACAACTGTTCTGCATAAAGCCAAAATGATAAAGAGTATAACTTAGCCAAGGTTCCTCAACGGGCAAGGGGCAACAGAAACTAATGCCCAAGCCCGTCCCAACTGGTGTAAATTAAGTCAGAAAAATAAATACACAAATCTACAAGCCTCTGGAATGGAAGAACTTGCCAGCCATGCCAACAGGAGCCACAGCTCTCATGGGTTTTTTGAGGAGCCTGTTTGATGCAGCCCTTCCAGCACACCTGCCCACATCCCTGAGGAACACTCAAACCAGTCAGTGGCGTTCCCTGGCAGAGACAGCTCCATGCAGTGCACATCATGCTTCGGACAGGGCAAGAACATGAAAATAGATGATTTTAACAATCTCTGTGAATCTCAGTGAACTGGGACCAGATGTGGGCAGGGAGCTGGAACTGCTCCCTGCCCCCCTCTTCCCCACCTCTCTGCTCAACTCCATTCAGCTGCTGTTTGGATACATTTTTCTAACCTGCCTCTGGCCTTTTAATCACAGTCCCCGCAGAAACACACGGACAGCACCAATGACTCTGAAGGAATGATTCAGCAGAATTATTTGTTTCCAGAAAAAGTGGATGTGGCAGGCTGCTGTGTCCTAGCCAGCTGAGAGGCCCAGCTCCCAAAGCTGGGAGGCCCTGGGCTGCCACTCAGCGCGCACTCTGTAATGCTCAGGAATCCCAGATGGGAGAAGAGGGCCACCTGCCTTCTGAGCAGCCTCCATGTCACTTAGCATCCAGCATTTTGTCCTGCCTCTATCTGCCCCAGCCCTTCCTGATGCTCTAACACACCTTGGCATTTCCAAGGTGGAAAGCAAAAAGCCTCAGCCCTCCGTGTCAGTCCCCTTGTTATACCGAGAGGAACAAACAAGTCCATAGTCCTGCCGGCAGTGCTGCAACACACAATGATACGGCCTATAAAATTACTTCCTGTTCAGCACAAGGAATAAAGGTCAAAGCTCCAAGTGATGCACACTCAGAAACAACTTGTAGGGGATGGGCAGCTGCTCTCCAAGGCAGAAGATGACACCTTGCTGGGAGCAGAACTCTTCCCCCCATGGCCATCCTCATCTCTGTACCCCTATCCTGCCCCAGAACACCCCAGGGTCATGCCCAACTCCCCTGTCAGGAAGGGCCTCAAACGATACCCCTTGGCAGCAGCACCCTCCAAGTGATGGAAAAATGAGGTCAGGCTGCCAGGATGGAGCCACATGGCTCACACAGCCATTCCTGGAAAACTGGGAGCTCCCTTGGCACCATTCCCCATACTGCTTCTCTACTTACGGATTCACCGATAAGCAGTAAAAGCCTATTGCCGATGATTAAGTATTTAAGGAATTACTACAGCTTCATACAGAAAGGTCTTGTAGGATGCAACACAGGGGAGCAGGCTAAGCAGCTCAAGGATTCTTTTTCCAAAATGCCATACCTCAACCCATGTGCCAATTCATACCCAAAATCAACGGAGGATTTTCTCTGCAAATTCCTCAAGTATGAAAAATGTCAGCAGGTGGGACTCCAAGGCCAAAGGAAGTTGCTCCCGAGGTGCCCACCCCAAGGCCTTGGCTTCCGGAGCCCTCTGGGCACACAGCAGGTGACAACAGCATGGGCTCATCAGCTCAGCTATTGTGTCTCGTTAGCTTAACCAAACTCCAAACTCCGTGTGGAGCGCCTTTCCCCCTCAAGTTATTAAAGGGTAGATTTCTTTTAATTAAACTAATTTACATGACTAAATTAGATTTAATTACTCTCATTCATTTTTCTAATACCTCTCTTTGATTGGAGAAAGGCAACTTTTCTAATTGCTCCAAACAGGACTGTGTGGCTCTGCCCTCAGTCAAGCTGGCACAAGGAAACCCTGGCTCTACAACACAGAGATAAGGGCCCAGTGCAGATTTTGGGTGTAAACAACCTGGACAGCTTTTCCTACCACACGTGTACCCTGTGTGGCATTTACTTTATCACCGTACGACCTAACATTTTTGGCATGATTCAAAGCAGGGGGAAACCCACTAAAAATTCTTTTCAGGGACCTTCTATCTGCTCAAGAGAAATGCAAGAAGACAGAGAGCAATTCAACTTGCTTCCCCTCTCGTACTTTTGAAATTCGGGGGAGAAAGTCAGCAATTTTGAAATTGAGGGCTCAAGACATTTTTAGTAAGTCCCTCAGCCAGACAGTTCACTGATGTAATTACAAATTTTCTTAACTGCAACATCCAGCACTTCCTCATTTTTACAATTTTGGACTTCGAATGTATAAAGCTGCTGCCTAAGCTATCCATGAAGCCAAAGTATCAAGCTTCCCAGTAGGCCAGAAGTTGCCATATTGCACTCTGTGGGACTGTCTTGGCACACCCCAACTCCCCTCATTTCATCCCATCCGGCACTGCCTCATGTTGCTCCAGTTCAGTGATGCACGAGCACAAGAAACTCCATGCAGAATTCACAATGTGCTGAGTTTCCAGACACCTGCACACATGGTTCAGTGAATTCCCTCATGCCAGCTGCAGTGTTGCCATCGGTGGCCCTGTGGGCCAGGCTGGATACAACCTCCAGAGCACACAAAAGCCCCACAAAACCACGCAATCACGGCAGGAATATTGGGCTTTTGTCCCATATACTGCTGTTTGTTCCTAGGTAAGCCAGCCCTCATCCCACCCCAGAAGCCTAGTGCCTCAAGAGGGCTGACCGCAGCCCACTGCTGAGAACTGCTGTCCTAAGTTTTGTATGAAGTACAATAACATACACCTCTACTCAACCATTCCCAAAGACTCTGCTTGCAGAACAGCCATTCTGCTGCCCAGAGCTGAGCTGGTGACCTGTTTGTGAGTGGAAGGGTCCCCGGCCTCGGCCAGAGCTGTGTGGGCGCACTGCGCTCTGTACAACCTCCTCCTTCAGCCGAGGTGAATGCACGGCATTTATCCAAGACAAACGCAAATCTCTATACTATTTGGCACCAGTTCCTTTCATTAGATACAATTTTCTGCCCCCTTTCTCAACATGTAACTAGTATTTATCCAACCACACATGATGTGTGGCCTAATTATCACTCTAATATTTTTCCGAAAAAAATAAATGAATGTAATTAACAAGGAACTAAGAAACCAAACACCCCCCCCCCACCCCCCCCCCCCCCCCCCCCTTACTATTTTTGTTGGGTTTTAAATCAGGTTCAGTAGTAATCACAGTGGTTTGGTTGGAATCAGACATGGTATTTGGATTCTTTGCCAGCACTTCACAGATTCTGAAATTCACAGAATATTTCAAAATGAAAACCTCACCACTTCTCTGGTCATTTCTTCTCTTCACCTCTCAAGTCATCTTAGTATCTTTACAGATTCTTCATTAAAAAAAGATTTGAGTAAAGAGTGCCATCAAAAACCCAGCTGAAATACGTACTTTTCACAGGATAAATTATCTGACCCAAACACAGGGTAAATGTAATCCAGGCCCAAACCCCAAAATTACTGGCATGCCTTGTACCATTAGGTTTCACTCTGTTTCAGCAGCTTTTATCAAAGATTGGAGAAGGCTTTTCAGCTGCAGGAGATGTGCCTCCAGCAAAAAAAAACCTCTCTGCTTTTCCAGCCAGGTGAAACAAAGCCATCAGTGCCTGGGGCTGGGGCAATTGCATTCCTAGCTCAGAAGTGACACTATATCCAATTAAGGGAAATGAATATGTAAGGCAGGTAAAGTTTGAAGGAAAAAACCTGAGCCTCCTGCCATTAACCCCTCACCTGTTACCTGTCACCATAGCGACCCATCATCCTCCTGGCTCAGGATTTTGTAAGCAGCTCTGAAGCATCTCCTTCCTCTTCATCCAACAGACCCACCAGTGAGCTCTGATTTCATAAATTTCTGGACAATAATCAGGCTGTAATTACATGCTTATGCAAAGTTATACTGTCACATTTAGGAAATCACTTGAGAACACAGTTAATTCCAGGAATATCATGTCCTTATTTTTCAAATCCTGTGTGGGAGAAACAGCTTTTGGTTCTGTTTGCATACTAAAAACTCTACGTGCAGTCGCACAACAGGTTGCCCTGTTCTTACAAAAATAAGGGTCAGATGCATCCATCAGTCTGAGGGGCTGTTCTGACTGCAGCACAAGTACCATAATTCCCCCAAATTCAAGGCAATGTGAGTAGGCCCTGAGTGTTGAATAAAAAGAGAAAAAAGCATGTGGTGGGGGTTGTTTGGGTGTTTTTGTTGGGTTTTGTGTTGCTTTAGTGGTTTTTTGGGGGTGGGGGAGTTGTCAACATCAAGTAAACATCTTGGCATTGCCTGTCAAGAACACCTGAAGGACCCAGTGTGTGACACAAATGACCCCAGGTAGGCCAGCTCTGTGTTTGGGAATAGGGAGAAGATTTGGGAAACGGAAATGTCTCCAAGATGGGGGTATAGCTTGAAAACTTCACTTAAATCGTGCCCCCAACAAATGCTTTTGCTGTCGAGTAAAGAAAAAAGAAAAAAGTGCTGTTTAAAATGTTTGATAATCTGACAAGGCCATAAGGCTTAATGGAATCAATGATTACACACAGATGGATGATTAACTCTTGAGGTTTAATGTTAAAAAAAGAGTGCTGGATTGCTACTTAATGGAATTACACTGCCCATATGGAAAAGAACTATAGCCTGCCTATACCCAGAATTAGGGAACAGGTGGTCGATCTGGGCAGGACTGCTTGGAATGCACAAAAGCGTGCTGAACTTGTAAGTGCCAGAAAAAAAGAAAAAAAACTCTTCCAAAGTGTGTTAACTTTTCCTATCTCAGAATTGTAAATGGCAGAACTGAAGGCAGGGATCCTCCCAGCCCCAGCCGCCCCGTTTGCTGCAGCTGCTAAGCACAGTGCAGTGAGTGGGGGACGCTGCCGGACTCGCACAGACAGTGGGGGTCAGGAAAAGCTGGCCCTGACACTGGAATCTGCCGTGCCCAGCCTAGAGCTATGTGAGTTCTGCTGCCTGCCCAAGGGCTCGAAGAAGCTTCCCAGCCCCACAGCAAGAGGCTCTCCACAGAACGGGCTTTGGCCTCTGCAGTCCATCCCACTCTCCCCAGCCATTCCTTACTTGGAGAGGACCCTGAGGCCACTGCTGTAGGACAGCATGCTACAGCATGTGCTACAGCTAAGGTTCACTGTGGTGCCACATTGAAGAACTGCCTCTGTTTCTGGAAGGAATCCTTGCTGATTCCATTCTCAGAACAGCGACCCCTCGTTCACTATCTGGAAGGCACTGAAAAGTGAACCCTCTCACAGCCTCTGCTGCCTGGGGGCCCTTGGGCCTGCCAGACACTCTTACTACAGGAGCTCCATGGTTTCCTATGTAGGGAATCCTCCAAACACTCTGAGACTGTTCATGGGATGCAGTAATGAACAAGGTTAAAGCAATCCTCTACACATGCCACACCTGAGATCACCATCCTGAAAAGGATGACCTTTATCCCAGTCTCCAGAGCAGGAACTGTACACACAGGTAAACTCTTCTCCACGATGAAAAGTATTCTGTACAAGCAAAGTAGGATCACCAAGAGCTTCTGCTCACAAGCCTCTGAAGGTAATCCAGCAGGAAATCAGACCCAGCTTTGTAGGAGAACAGCTCTGTTAGAATGGAGACACGACCGGGGCTCAGGAAAATTCCAAGCTAACAGATTCCAAGACCTATTTCCAAAGCAAATTTGGTACACAGACATACACAATCCTCCTGAATTGAATGAAGGTCACCAGTGCATGTCCATAATAAACATAGATCATTAAACAGGCACAGCTATCCAGAAGGATCCCTTATTCTACACTAAGAATAGCCTACTGGCATCGTTCAAACAATTTCTAAAGTGACATCAACTAGATTGCAAAGAAAGTATTTTTCAGTGAAAATAACATACTCCAGAAGACAATGTTCCTAGAGGGCACATTAAATTCACACCTCTTCTTGGTAAAACAGTTGCATATGGAAATACCCAAGTCACACACAGGCTCTGCAAACCCAGTCAGCAGGAAATTAGGTGATCTATGAATCACGCTACAGACCTACATTCATTGAAATTTGAACCTGATATGCAGAGGGGTTCACTTGACTAGAACTGAAGTGTGACATGGGGTGCCAGAGCCTTTTCCCCTGCCAGCTGCAGGGGTCTCTCATCTTCCCTGCCCCAGCAGCCAGCCTGGGTGCACACAGAGATGAGCTGTCCAGCCTTGCACACCGTACACAGGGCCCATTCCAGAGAGGAAGAGCTCTTGCTTCTTCCTCCCAAGTGCAAACACTCGCAGGGCCATTTGTCACAAATGACCACTCAAAATATACTGAGGATTTTTTTCCCCATATAATTTATTCATGTTCTTCTGTAACCAAGGAAACAGAAGTGATTTTTCTCTCTCATCCAACATTTTCTCTTAAGGGCTGCATTTTCTAAATCTGTGGGGTCTAATAGCTGTTGAAAACTGAGTGCCAAATTTCTTCCAGAGAAAGCCAGCACTCCAGACACAGCAGCAGGACACCAGTCTCCCTTCTTTACTTTTATCCAGGACCTGTGATTGTCCTCTCCCATGTTTGCTACCATAAGCATTTCAAGTCCAAGCTCTCCCAGGCAGTGCTATCCCTCATTACCTGCTGCTCCCAGGCAGGACATAGCACCTGTCTCCAATGATACGACATACTGTCACAGTCCCTCAGGCTAACCTGAACATGGAACTGCTCATGTACTTTCAGTAAATGGATACCTGGTAGCCATGGGCTTGGTTACTGCCCTTCTAGCCATGATATCTGCACTGATTTTTTCAGAAGCACTCTGTCCCTTTTAAATGCCTTTCTCCAAGGCAGTAACAAAGGGCTTATGGCAAATCCAGAGGAACAGCAAAGCAGTCCTGCTACGTTGTCCCAGCCTGGCTCTGCTCCTCACACCAAACCAACGTAACTCCACTGGCCTGAAACAGCAGCTGTGCCACTTCTGCATGGCATTCCTCTTAGCTAGCATTCTCCAAGTCCTGGGTGGGACTAATCTCCTGGACACTGAAAGCACAGATCCTCCCAGCCCCTGTTCCTAGCCCCAGCTGCCCTGTTTGCTGCAGCTGCTGAGCACAACACACTGTGAGTGAGGGACACTGCCAGACCCAAAGAGACAGTGGGGGACAGACACTCCCCTCATCTCCTTTTCACTGGGACCTTTGGTGACTTGTTCTCATGCTTCACATACCTCCTCCCCTTCTGTGGTGAAAAAGTGCCTGTTTTCAGTTCCTGTCATGCCCCAAATTTCTGAGGTGTGCCTAAGACAGAGCCCCCATCCTGTTTGTCTGGTGAACACTCCTCATTATCATGCCATTACATCTCACTCCCTTGAAACCCACTCCCTTTACTCTAAACAATGCAGAGGACTGATGGATTTGAGAGGCCCCCGTGATCTGGATGTCACACCCAGAGAAAAAGAGGCCAAAAACTGTGAGTAGGATTTGAACTTCCGGTGCCCAGAAGCCTGAGCTGAAATGGGCAGAATCCAGCCCATTTGAGGCACTAACTCACTCGGTTCTCACTACTAAGCACTTGTGACGGCAGTAACTGGCAGTGGAATTGCTGCACAGTGTCATCCTCACGGAACATAGGGTACTCTCCAATTAAATTGGTACCACTTCTGTGCTGCCATTAGGATGACTTATTTGTTTCTGATTAATTAGGTTTCAGTTTCTTCCTTTTTGGCATTGCATTTTCCTCCTGTTCAGACTATCTGGCCAGTCTAGGTCTGTGTTGGCACAGATCAGTCACTGCAATTCTGGATCAGAAATATGTGCCATTGATGAACCTGGCTTCTGGTTCCTGTCAATCTCTGTTGCGGGGTATCACGAGCCACACAGACACTCAGGCTCTTACACACACATACCGTGCGAGATCCCTGCAATGGGAAAAAAGGGAAGAAGACAGCCGTGACAAGGTTGGCTCCTTTGGAACCACAGAGAGGTGCCAACTAAAGGTCCCAGCAGCTCATCTGCCAGAGCATAAAGAGCTACAGCAAACATTTGTCTCCTTGCTCATTTGAAGGCCTTGTTGTGGCTGGAGTGGCTGGGCTGTCGTGGCAGAAGGCTTGGGAGAGAGGACAGAACCTGACCTGCCTGTAGCACAGCTGCACCTCTGCAGCCGGAGGTGTCGCGGCAGCACGGGACAGGGCCAGAGGGCGGGCTCTGGCAGGTGAACCGGGCCGAGCCCACGCGGCTGCTCAGCGATCAGGGCACTGCTCTTACGGGGCAAGGAACAACCAGCAGTGAGGAATCAAAACTCAAGGAGTTCTATCAACGTAAGGGAGAGAAGAAACTGAGGCATTCCATATCGCTCCATAAGAAATTACTGAATGCTTGGAAATGGTGCTTTTTCCTTTTTTTTTTTTTTTTTGGCAAACAATGTATGGGGTCTCCAATGCGCAGATGGGAGAGCAGCTTATATTTAATAAAATAAAAATTGACATTGGTGGCACATTCTCATATACAGTCATATATTACGGATGATATAGACCTGGTATAGTTTGCTCACAGCCTAAACGTTTGTCCTACAGATGGACAGGGAATGAGAGGGATAATAGTTGACATTACCCAAACATTCCAAATGTGTGCTTTCCCAAACATAGGCTAGTGGAAAATCCATCTCAGAAGTAGAGGACAAACCATAACATAATCTGCAACTCCCAATTCCATGAACTCCCACTGGCCTCAGGAAATGATCCCAGCAAATTAAGGTGCTGTCAAACTAAAGGTAAGTCATGAAATTTTAATTAAAATTTCAAGTCTTCTTATAGGGAAGTTCTGCAATTCATGTTACCTTCATCTGGCAGCAGCAAACATGCATCAATGCACAGAAAGAAGACACCAGATCCTCTGGCTCTTTAGGCCACATGCCCACCTACAGCACTACTGAGAATGTTAAACCCAAAATACGTATTTATGAATGCATTTAATCAAGCTGCCTGCCTTCAGCTTTGTCTTACAGACACTAATTTCACAGCACAGACACTGCCTCCAGATACACCTTTGTTAACAATGTCCATTTTTGTTTGAAAATGCCACTTACAATGTCCATTTTTGTTTGAAAATGCCACAGAACTTGCTTAAAACACCATGTGAAGCAAAGCTTCAGTTCTACCTCTAAAAGGTTTTTTATATTTTCGAGCAGAAAACAGCTGCCACATTATTAAGTACTTGAAACTCAATTTTGCCATCTTTCACCATCTTCACAAAGTCCTTCATAAAGACTTCCATTTATGAGCCTCCCTTAAGTCATCTCCACCACAGAATTACCCCCTGTTAAAAAAGGGTTTTAAGCTCCACGAAGTGTCATTGAGAAATGTGGTATTTCTGGGCATGTCCAGCAAATGTCTGAAACTGTCATTTTCAGTATTTTCTTGGACTGGTTACAAAAAAAAAAAAAAAACAAAAAAACAAAAAAAAAGGAATCCTTGTCTTTCCAGGAAACACAAGGAAACACTTCCAGACATCTCAGGGAAAACTTGTTTGTCTTTGAGAAGACAACAAGAGAGAAAACCTGATTTTAATGGAAGAAATGGCCATTTCCGGCACTGACTGTGTTGTTCCAAGGGCTTTGCTCAATGCTTCAAGAACAATGTGTAAGAAAACATTGTCAGGCAGAGCAGCTTCTTTGCTACTCTGAATTACATTGGAATTACTGGGCCAAGAAGTTAGCTGGTAGGATTCCCTAAGTACTTCCTGTTGTGCCAGAGGAATATGGTGGAACTTTCAACTACTTTTCAGGAAGGGAAACCATTGGCACCACAGCAACATCCTAAATCCCAGTTCCAAGATCACTAAAATCAAGTCAGTAATAAAAGAGACAGAGTCCCAGTATATTATGAGTCCTTAGCAGCAATATTTGAGATAATAGCTCTCTCCAAAACGATTTCTCATGCAATTTTAGTCTCAAAGCTCAAAATTAATTACAAACACGAAACAAATCATGCCGTTAAAACATATATTATAAACAAATTATGCTTTCAAAAAAGGTAACTTATAGCCTGGAAAAGTAATTGATAAACCTGAAGTGCTCACAAATAACTGAAAAATGACAGGTCAAGTGATCACTGAGTGACCAACATATAAAACTACCCAGCACGGGACACAAAACATACAAACAGACTGCCACTCACTCATCACATACTGTAAATAAACCATATGGGCTTTTTTTGCGTGTCTCAGTGCTGATGTTCCTGCAGTGTTCCTAAGCCAAAACCTCTGAGCTATTAAAAAGATTTTCAAGCCTCAGCTCCACCCACTATGACACAGAATTAACATTTCTGCTCAGCAATTAAATATATATATATATTCAAGACTGTAACAAATTCCTGGTTAATTCCCATCCCAAAGTCTGTGTGCTCAGCATTTTGCCATTGTGTGCCTTGCTCCAAAAGGATGGAAACTCCTGCACCTTCCAAGCCAGGCTACAGCAGCCTGTGTCACAGCAGCCACCATTACCAGCTATTGCCAGCTACCAACCCCCCCTGCACAGGACAAACACTCCCAGCCTGCAGCCAGCCCAGTTCACCCCAGCCTAGCCTCCTGCTCTAACACCCCAAATGCCAAGTGCCTAGCATTCCCTGTCAGCTGATTTCCAGAGACTCGCATAGCACAGTGTGTTGGACATGATGTCAACTCAACAGCACTTAATAAACCCACAGAGAACTAATGCAATTGGAACCCGACAGAGTAAGACATTAATACTGTGCATTTTAATCAAAAGGAGAGATAATAATTATATCTCTATGTAACTAGAAAAGCTGAAAGGTTCTAATGGGAAAAAATAAAACCATCTGTTTGCTCTAAATCATTAAATGAGTGCTTTAGGACAATGTCATCCCCCTAAAGCCTGTAACAATTTGGGCCTTAAGCAGAGATGCAAATTGATTAAATCCCAGCGTATTTTACCACAAATGGCAGAATCCAAATACCACTGAACAAACAGTAATTTCTGCCACGCATCATGAAGACGAGCCAAAGACATTTTCCCATTCCCGAGTCCGTAGACAGGAGCATGATTAACGGCTTTTCTCAACCTAGGTTTTTGAAAGCAATCATATTCTTTATTTTAGGAATCACACAATATCCTGCTGCTGCGGGGGACAGTGCAAACCCCAACCCCTAGTTCAGAGGTAGCTGTTGGGCTCACATCTCCCATGAGAGATTGTCTGCAGTTGTGTTTTCTGGGGGGGGTTAAGCCAGTGCAGCTCTGAAGGGGCAGCTGCTGAGGCCTGGCAAGTGGAGGTTTAGGATTAACGTGCCTGCGTGAACAAGGACAGGGACAGGGGCTGTGCTGACAGGCACCCAACTATCATCTCACCAACGGCATTTACTGGGTACCTGCATCCTCTCATTTAAATCCAGGCTTGGCTCACTCTAAATTACAACTGTTTTTACACCCCATGTAAGCATTTCTGTTGAACCTCACCTTGTCCAGCCAGGATCTGCTGGAACACAAGGTGGCTACGAGCAGCTTTCCAGAGCTACCTC
Organism: Cettia cetti; assembly: GCA_013401135.1. Taxonomy (NCBI): domain Eukaryota; kingdom Metazoa; phylum Chordata; class Aves; order Passeriformes; family Sylviidae; genus Cettia; species Cettia cetti. The sequence continues at coordinate 10,249 of VZUI01067459.1, read as the reverse complement.
AGCTTCAATGCCAACAGAAGCCATGCTGAAGTGATCCGCCACGATGACAATAACCAGGACAACAGGCTTGTAATTATGGCAGAGGACTACCCCATGAGAGCAGTTAGGTGTCTCTTACACCCGAGGGCTCTGACATGACCCAAATGTCCTCAAGAAGAGTGTCCAATGCAGATGGCAGTGTGAGTCCTACTCCAGGTAGGAGAGGACCAGATCCCCGATGGAACAGCCCTGAAGCACAGAGATTTGAGGTGCTTTTCCCTGGTTGCCACAAACCTGGCTGTGCAGGGGGACTTGCCCCTTCCTATGCCCTTCCCAACAGGAAGGTTTCTGACTTAAACTGGATCAGATCTTGCTCCTTAGTCTTTTCCCACTTCATTCACCTGACAGCCTGACAGGCTCCTCCACAATAGACATCTTATCAGATGTGACTGATTGCTGTAATCTGTACTCTGTGCAGCCATTAAGCAAATTACCTGAATCATTGCAAGGATTAGTCTCATTAACACATGATTAGCATCAAATTAAAATAATGAGTGTTTAACTTCTGATGTCTTCCAGTTGTTTGAACAGCTTGATCAGCCACACCAGGCTGGCAGGGAGGTGGTGGGTGTCAAAGAGTCAGGGAGAAAAAACTACAAATAAATAGTGTGCCCCAGCAGAGCTGCAGCTGACAGAGGCCACAGAGACCTGCGCCCAGGGCTGCCAGAGCTGCTCCATGCACAGCCCAGGTCAGAGGCTCTTGGCCAGCCCCACAGCCATGCCCTGCTGGACAGGTGACATGACCCTCCCTCTGCTCCTCTGTGCCCAGAGCTGGGACTTGCCAATGTCCACTATGTCAGTGCAGCCACTAAAACAACAGGGTGAGGTGACCTGATCCTTCCATTCTCCTGGGGTTCCTGTCTTTTCCAAGTAAAGCAAATGCTAAAGAAGGCAAAACAAAAATCCCATCAGGACCAATAATCCTGGAAGGCAGTTTTCTTCAGAAGCTCTCCTTTTTGAGCTGGGCATTGTTAACCCATCACCTCTTTTTCTGAGTCCCCTCCACCCCTCCCATCACCTTTCCTATCTCCCTGCACCTGATGTGCCATTGGGACTGTGGCAAAGTCTCTCCAAAGTCGCAATTCCTTCCAGCCTTATTTGGCTTTATTTGCACATGAGTTTACCGAGTTTTCTGCTGTCACCGGTTCTCCTGCAGATCCACAGAGCTGCAATCTGAGCCTTGCCTAGCCTTGCCTTTTGGCTGCTTCCAATTCTATTTCCTCCCCGTGTCACTGACAGGCACCTCCCCTATCTCTGAAGGAGAGGGGAGGCCTAACATGCAAGATCTGCAGGATGGGGACTTAAACCCACACTCAAAACACTTCCCTCTCCATGAAGGAATGACAGAACATGTGCAGCAGCCAATGTTTAAGCCTCAACATCTTGGTTATTTATTCTTTGAAATGCCACAAACCATAAGTACGTATTATAGACAAATCACTTGTCAAAGCTCTTCCCTAATTTAATTAAAGCCATTTTTTATTCATACAAGTGCAAAGAAGCAACTTAAACAGATAACATTTTTCACACTTACATAAAATGAAAATAGCCAAACTAAATTTTGGCAAAGTATATAAAAACAAAAGATCCAAGCAAAGACTCTATATGTGCCAACTTCCATCTCTGCTGAGATGTTAGCAAGGAATTGCACACACAAAGTCTCCTACTTCAATTTCTGATGGACTCCTGACCCTCCATGCACCACACACATACCAGTGGTTCCTGTGCTGGTGCCCAACAGTCCTTTCCACCCACCAGGCTGGAGCTGATCCTTTTCATCCACACTACTGTGAATCACTAACAGAGCAGTCAGCAAAACGCTGCTCAAGTTAAAGACACTCTGCCCCAAAAGCACCTTTCACTTATCCACTGTGGATCTGACTGTTCTATTGGCAAAAGCACAGGTGTCCAGAGCAAGTGGGGGAAAAGTGTTTTTATCAAGGCCCTAGTCCAAGCCTTAACACACATATTTGCCTTCCATCCAGGTGATGTCACAGGTCAACCTTCAAGTTGAGCATAGCAAATTTGGATCAGCAATACTAAGGAAAGGGCGCTACTCCAACTCAAAATTCACCGGAACTGACAGGGAGAGAAAGGGACAGAAGAATTCCCATCAATCCAAATGTATCTGCAAGCACCATTTCTATCAATTGAACCCCCCCAACCACTCAAGTCCAGAGGCAGTGTGAGGGAATTCTGCAGACTGGGCACAGCGTCCACCCCAACTGGTTTTATCCCAGCATTTCCCAACACAACCCATTTCATGCACATCAGTGGTCAGTGCTGCTGTCCATAGCAAACACCTTCTAATTCTATTTGGTTTCTTCTCCCCTGCTCTAGCAAACAGAAAATAATTTCTCAATTTACCCTCAAAGTTCAGTTTGCTGCCATGCCATCCTTTACAGCGCTCAGCATCTCCTGATTCATGCAATACGTTCAGGCTCCATCTGTGCATATTATTGACCAGATTATGTAAACTACGCTTTAGCAATTCACACCCGCTTGGTTCTGCAGCACCTGTGGGTGCCAAGCATATGTTTCCCATTCTCCTTGCTCTCCTGGGCCATATGCAATCCCCTCAAACCAGCAGCTTTCCTATAGACCCAACTTGGTGCCTGGTATAAATCCATATAAATTCCATTGGCTGTGCCAAACCCTGGATGTAAATCTGTTTGTGCAGACTTGGTGGTACTCTGTGTGTGACCCCAAGGGCTCTGGGTGCCCAGCAGCACTGTTGGGTCACTGATGACACCTTGCACCAGGGGTAGGTGCCAGTAGGGGATGTTCCCTGGGCACCGAAGGAGAGGTAGCAGGCGTGACAGCTCAGGGGGCAGTACCAGCCCTCATCCTAACCCGAGCATGCAGCCTCTGGGCTCCCCTTTGCCTCCCTCAGCAAGGCAGCCAAACTGAAAAGCCAGCATGCTAAAAACCCAACAGGACTAGCACAATCTGGTTTTCAAAACTGATATCTTGCTCTGTTGCTAGGCAAAATGGAAGGGTTTTCTCTCCTCTTTTTGGAGAAGCCTCTGCTCTCTTCTTGAGGGGCAGAACTGAAAAATCATACTGTCACTAATGCAAAATTAGACTGACAGCACGGAGACCTGCTTCTTATTCCAAGGCATGTTGCCATCCAGCCTGCTGCCTTCTGGGAATTACACCGTGTATTCAAAGGACTTTACAAGGGAAAAAACAACCCTTCAGCCCACTGCTGCAGAAGGATGTTACTGGAGCTCTGCTTCACACTGGAGCGAGGACTGGGAACTTCAGCAGATTCCACAGGCACAACAAGCAGCTTCAGGCAAACAAAGAAACAGGTCCAACCCACTCACAGTGGAAGGCAACAGCTGTCTGGAATCCCAGCAGCTGGTTGGTCTTCCTTTCATGTAGCTGTCACTTCTTAAGTACTGAACATGCACTGGGATATGCTGCTCCTTTGTTCTAAACTCTGGTATGTTTGTAGCAGAGGAGAATTTCAAACACTTCAACACACCAACAGGAATTTTCCAGTAGCTCCTGTCTCTTGTCTACTAAAGAGAGTACCGCACTGTCACTGCAGACAAAAGATATCCTCTGTCCTGTAGAGAGTGACACCAACTTGGCACGACCCTTCAAAGTAGACCTCCTACATCTGCGGAAGGAGGAATTCACCCTCAGAACAGAATGTGGCACTGGAAAGCAGGTCCAAGAGTGCTGCAGAGCAAGGGATGGCATTCCTGGCCCATCAGCACTGCAGAAACATCTGCACAGTGTGCTGGCACTCTGGCACTAGGGAGCTCTAGAGCAGCTGCCCCATGCCCCTGTTTGATGAGTCCAAAGCCTTTCCAAGAGTCAAGCACCTAGCCAAAGGCTGCCCCACATCCAGATTAGACAAGAACATGATCTGCACCCCTGAGAAGTAACCTGCAAAGCACTCTGCTCTCTCCCATCACCCTTCATCTGCTGCCTCACACACCCTGCATGCAAAGCTGTAGGGATTTATTGCTGCCTGATACAAAGCAAATTAGGACACCCCAGGAGCCAGCGCATCTGTGCTAGCTAACACATAAGCCCAGACAGGAACGCTGACTTCTCAGGAAGAGTAAATAATTTCCCCCTTACTTCTGCTCACCTGGCCCAAGGTGCAGGAATCCAAGAAGGATGGGGCTAGTGCACAGCTCTAGTAATTAAACAGATAACTCAGACTAAGTGTTTGCAATTTCCTCAGCCTGCGTTTGTTAGGGATGCATCTGGATCTCCATAACCATTACCTTCTGCTACCTACAGGTAGAGATAATTATCCACGAGTAAACGATTACCTAGGCTATAAATTACCTACAAAAATTTGGGCTGGGGTTTTGCCAATCACCATTCCAATTAATTAACCAAAATTGACTAGCTGGCTTTAGACCAAATGTTTCCTCATCAGTATTCCATCCCAGTGCATACAAGATGAAGGAAACAAACCAGAGAGGAAAGACAGGGAGAAATCCAATGAAGGTTAGAGGGAGCTGAAAGCAACAGAGACAAGCAGGAGTGGATTCCTGGCATTTGTGGTGAATGCCCTCTGGTGTGGTACGTGATAGTGCCGGAGGCAGGACTGTGCACGGCACCAACAGCGCACACACAGCCATTGCCATCAGGCAAGGGGGTGACAACCATCAGTGGGAATGGAAGAGCTCAGCAGCCTCAAGTGCCTCACTGGATCGGGTCTCTGGGCACATTTCCAAGGCCTGTTTCCATGAGCACGGGACGCAGTCACGTGCAGATTACCATGACCGGGAAGGGGACAGCCCCGAGGCCTAAGCCCCACATTGCCACAGGAGCTCCTGAGTCCTCAGGGCTCCCTGGGGCAGGAGCTGCTCAGACCCACACCAAACCCTGCACTTTCAGTAGAGAACAGGACAGAAAAATGTCACACCAATATAACCAAGGCATTGCACACCTGCAGAACAGAAACTGCAGGCAACTGAGGCACCACACACTCAGTTTGTGTGACTGTGCACACTGAGTACTGAAGAAATTCCCATCATTCTCTGCTGAATGATCCCTGCAGGCCAACGCATGTTGACTTTTCATGTGTCCCTGTGTTCCAGGAAGATTCCTAACGGCAGAAACTGCCATTCCAAACTGAGCAATGAGCTCTTCAAAAAGCTCCCCTTGGGCTCAGCATCCCAGGGTAGCCCAAAACCCTTCTGTCAAGAGCCCGCAGGAGCCCTCGCTGTGAGCAGGGCACACCTGAGACCAAGTTCCCACTGCACAGGACTGGACAGCAGCCCCTCAGAGGGCCCACCTCGGGCACAGGGCCAAGCACACATCCTGCTGCATGAATGGGGTGAGGCTGAGCTCAGCTGGATCAGGTGCGTGTGTCCACACAGCAACATTCGCACTGTATCTTCTGTGAGGGACATGACGAGAGAAATGAACAAACCACCCTGTCCAGGTCTTCCTTTCACCATTTGGCATCTGCTCTCTCAGCCTGACAGCTCCAGGTGCTTTCAGAGAGCCCTGGCTTCTAGGCAGAGCTTCACCTGGTCACCAGTAAAGGACTCACACCTGTACTTTGTACCACAGCTCTCACATGGGATCACAGGTAGCATGCACCTGAGTGCTGGCACTCTGTGAAAAAAGCCCTGGAGGAGTGCAACACTGCAGTCAGAAATCTGAGCTGTTTCTTCCCAGCTCAGAACAACCCTTCCCTTCTGTCACAAACAGAAACATGCAGTCAGCTGAAATGGGACCAGAATATTTATTTGGTAGTGATTTTTACTGCTAGTTCTTGAACATGTAAGGCACCTCGTGCACTTCAAGCAAGATCTAAAGCTGTAAATGCTGACAAACCAAGCAATTAGCAGCCGTTCTAGGCTGTTCTGGAGAACTCACTAGGAAACGCCTTTCAAACCAAACAATCTGCAAAGAAAACCACCGTTTCAGATAACCTAGTGCCTTCCATATCACCTCAGAAATTGTTTTCAAGATGCTTTCCTCATGTCACCTCCGGTTATTGATTTATTAAAATGCAACAAGATATTTCACTGCATAAAGTAAGATTTTTATTTATTTATGCAGGCCTGTCACTGTTGATAAAATACTGTGGATGCCAGAGATTACTGCACTCTGTATAATTAAGTGAAAGGGCAGACCTCTGTGCAAGTGTTCAACAGAATCCTGATCCTGCCCAGGCAGGAGGGGTGCACGGAGAGAACAGAGATGCTCCTGAGGACAGATGAGCCCTGTCCCCCTGCCACTTAACTGAACAGTCTCATGGCTCCCCAAAGGTCTTCCAGGTCAGGGTTGACCGCTGGGAACACATGATAGAACATGCAAGTGGAAAACCTACTAGCAGCCCACAGCTTGCCAAGAGCAAAGAAAAACAGTCACAACTCAACCGACAAGAAAACAACCAACACAAAGCATCAAAGTCTCCCATCTCCACTCCAACAGCTGCACACGTGAGGCACATCCCAACTGTATCCGCCCCGTCCAGCTCCACAACAAAGCCAGGGCACTTGGGGGTTGCAGAAACACCTCCATTCTGAACTCTATTTATGCGCCTGTAACAATCAAGCCATTATTCCTGCTTCTCCTGCCCTGCTCTCATTTCGAGTTGACTCAAACATTTGCTAATGAACAGTAAATCTTTAGACTACTTAGAGTTGCTCTGGTTAATAAACTGAGGGCATTTCATCAACCTTATTCAAAACTCAAACTCATTTATGACAAAATCCACATCAGTCTGCTCCCAGAAAGGCCCTGGCAGCCCAACACAGGTTCAGGCTGACTGAAGCATTCTGACAATAGAGTCTGATTTTCAAGAGTTTAATTTTAGAACCCAAAAATGAAATACACAATTTCTGAAAGCATGTGAGTCTGAAACTGTAACACAGGCACTTGAAGCGCCTGAAACGCTAGAGAGATGCTACAAACCAAGCACTCCCGAGGTGCACCTAAGCTGTCTGAGGTGTTCAGAGCAGAAAACTGAAGGCATCTTAAGCTCTTGGAGTTTTGCTCAGAAATCCAAAATGATTTTCCAAAGGATTACAGCAGGTGTGAAATTCCACATCATGGTTTCATGCTCACCTGGTTGCACAGAGAAATCTTGGATGAGCAAAGTACAGACTAATCAAAAGTAAAAGCCCAGAAGGTTGACGAAAATGAAGTGGAAAATACCCTTCTCCTAGAGACTGGAGTGCTCTCAAGTCTGCTTTAAACTGGCACTTCTGGATTTATTTCAAAGCTGTGTAAAAATAAAGCCAAAATATGGGTTTCCATTAGTTGGATTACCCCACCTCAAATTACAGTAACAGGTGCTTTAGGAATAGCAGGTTAGCTCTACTTCAGAATATAAAAAAGTTCCCTAAATGCCCCTTTGATCCATCACGTTTCCCAGTGCAGCAGAACAAACAGTTCAGCTCCCACCCCAGTGTCCCTGTGCCCCAAAACCACAAAGAATGCCCAAAGTAGGAAGGAGCAGCTGCAGCTGAGGGTCCTGCCTTGGGAAACTCTCCCATACTCCCAACACCACCAGCCAGGATGGACAGACTCCAGCCCAGTCACACAGGGACATGTCCAGGGACCAGCTCCTCACTGGATTCTGCTGCCTCGCTGGAACTCTCCTCAGGACTTTGCTCTACTGGTTCTTTCTTTACTCTCAAGGTCATCTCTTGTTCATCTGATCATTCATTCTGCATCTCCCATCCCCACGCTGGTTTCTTGACTTTCAGTGAGTTCCAGCCAAGAAAGGCCTGCGGCTCCCAGGGACCAGCGTTGTTTGTGACACCCAAGGAAGCAGTGCTGTGGTCCTTGGGGGAGCTCAGGGGACCTCAAAGGCAATAGTTCTCTGCCCAGGAGCAAAGAAGCCATTACAGCTTGTACTAGAAGATTTAATAGGTGTCATAATTTATCATGTAAACCGAAAAGTGTTTCTTAATTAAGTGCGTACGTTAATGAATTTTTTAATTTGATCCCTGTAAGTACCTTGCTATACTAATTGCAATATTCTACACATTAGTCATCCGCTGTTGCCCTTGGCTATTTTCTACCCTGAGAGGGAGAGACAGAGCTTTTCAGTTAAAGTTCATTTAACTCTTTCCACCCAACAAATTAAATTTCCTGTTCTTCACACTGGAGAGTGACAGCTGCATTCCAGGCCTAGAACAGGGGAAGCATGGTGCTTAGCACACACACCACGAGGGATGGACACATCCCAGCCTGGTCTCAAATGTACTGATTTGGGTTCATTTCATTACCTTGATTACAAACAGTACCAAGGGACAGAATTTCCAAGCCACTCATTGATCCAGGTTCCTACGTGTCCTCCAGTCAGGCATCAGCTGTTCTGATACTGCCCGCTCATACCTGAAATTCAAGAACAAGAAGGGAACCTTGACACTGAACATCCAGAAAGTGGAAGGAAAGTAGCTGGAGGCATGGCACAGGGCTCAACCAGCTCAGCAACAACCCCAGCACTACTTCTCCATTTGGAATAGACAAACTGGCACAACATGCAGCAATACTGAGGCAGTTCACGAACCTGACAGGCATCTCTGGCTACTTTCTGCTACCTCAACGGATTACAGTGAGGCTTCAGATACATGTGACACACGCCAGGCTACCAAGCCAACTCTCTAACTGCAGGAACAATACTCTTGAGCTGTGGGGGTCCATTAAATGAACCGGCACAAACTGAGAATGCCCCACTTCTAGAAGAGAGGCTTTGCAAACACAGTGAATAAAGTCCTTGGACCCCTACAAACTCAACTGTAAGACAGGAAAAAGCACAAGGGTTATACCAACAACCAGACAAGAAGTTGGTGCTGAAAACACACAACTTCCTTCTCGGTGACTTCGCTTGTTACTGCTTCTGGAGTTTGCATAAAGAAACTCAGAATTGCAACTCAACAGTGATGAGAATCGAGTGTGAATGAGGAGCTGAGCTTTGTTAGGTCTTTCCAAGTCCTAAGCCAGCCCCCTCTAAAGTCTGTTGAGTAGCAGTCACTACGCTTGGCTTGCACAGGAGAGGCCAACACACCACAAAACATCCCCTCATTCCACACAGTTTTTGGGAACAGAGGTGCTATCATCCTACTAAGACCCAGGCAGCAGGGAGCAACGTGTTTGTACATGCCTGACCTATATGCAGTGCTGAATATGATCAGCACCTGAGCAATCCTACTACTTCCACCTGTACTTCACATCCCTGTCACTCTGACAGGGAGATAGAAAACCAAAAGAAGGGTAGAAATGGTGCCAAGTGTGGACGGTTGCAGTGTGACTTCCCCCATGGAACCCCTGCTGGGGCTGAGGAGCCAGCCCTGCACAACATCTCAGGCATTCTGCTGTCCTACGGCTCATCGTTCCAGCTGGATGCTTTCTGCAACACCTGATTCAATTTATATTAAGATACAGCAGCAACTGCTCTAATCACTGGAATTAAAGCTGCCCCTGAACTCCGAAGAACAGTAACACACCATAGTAATCCACCACACAGTTTGCTCTCCACACTTACTTCTGAGCACATCTTTGGTCTGCTTTTGCTGGCAGTTCTTCTGACAAGCTCACACATGGAATTAAGTGGATTACATGAAACATGTTTAACTAGCCCAGAACTGCTGAGGCTGAGGTGGCTCTGGGTATCAACATTGCATCACTCATTCACTCCCCACTCACAGGCAGAGCCTGTGAAATTAATAGCAACAGCCCAGCATAACACACTTCAGGGAAGTGAGACTCTTTACATGGGTGGCTGTCACCTGCTTTTCAACAAATTTCAAAGTGTTGCCTACGGCATCCTGTTGTAGTAGATAAAATGCATCCTGACACCTTTCTCACTGTATTACACTCACGCGCTCAAATATTGAGATGCAAACCTCCCTCTGTTTTTTTAAAAAGAAAACACTGCCCAGTAACTGCCAGAGGTCAGATTTTGGTGTCTGGCAGCAGATCCTGCCTGTCCAGTCTTACAGATGCCAGAGGTTGCCAACTGCACCCTGTTCAAAAAGCCCTTCTCTGATGCTCTGACCACCAGCCCAGTTAGTCCTGGTGATTTTGGGAGCCGCTGCTGGCTGTTTCCCAGTCACCTCTCCTACTGCCATCCACCCCCACAGCTGCACGTGAGCCATGCTGCCATCAGCTCACCTGGCCCTTAGTGCCAGAAAGAGACATCTTCCCAATCTGCAGCCCAACACCCTGCAGCTGTAATGATGAAGTTAAACTCAAATTCTGCCCCGCCCCC
>VZUI01067433.1:0-55371 GCA_013401135.1 Cettia cetti | reverse complement strand
ATTCTATTCTAACAAGCAGAAGAGCTAGCAAACAGCTCCAGTTACCTGAGTATCCTGTTTCCAACAGCAACTGGTAATAAATACCTGGAGTACAGGAAACAGAGGGCAAATAGAGTGCTTCTTCCTCTCATATAACTTCTTCATGTCAATCATATCTACATGCATTCCCAGATTTCTCTTGATCACCTTTGCTGCTTTTCTCTGATCCTCTTCTAGTGAGAATGGAACTGCACTGCAGCAGTCAAAATAGGAATGAATTGTGAATCATGGATTGAAACACTGGGATAATGATGTTTTGTAGTTTGCTTTCTATTCCCTTGCCAATATTTTGTACCTGCTATTTGCCTTTCCACTAAGTGTTGACCCTGATATTTTCAAAGAACTACTCATAACAACTCAATATATATCTCTGAGCAGTGTCAGTTAAGTCAGAGCTCATGATATTGTAAAAAGACACAGGATTGTTTCTTTTAACCATGTCAGTTACTGTGTATTTCTAGACATTCAGCATTTCATAGTCATTTGTTTCCCAGGAACCTTTGCTTTTTCTTTTTCTTTCTTTTTTTTTTTTTTTTTTTTTTTTTTTTTTTTTTTTTTTTTTTTTTTTTTTTTCCCAGCTGGCTTTAGTTTTACACTGACTAATTTCTCCTATCAGCAAACTTTTTTTCACTCTGTTACCCCTTTTAATAGATGTATTTGTCTGTTACACGTCAAAGATCTTTGCTTTAATCCCAATGATAAAACTTCTTCATTAAGAACCTGACCATTGTTTATTCACACCATTTTTCTCCTAGCTTGGTATGGCTGTCTCTTAGACCATTGATAGTCTAAACTTTGTTAGATAAGACTCCACATTTCCATATTTATACAGCCACCAAAAGGAAATGGAAGTTCCTTTTAAGCAAGGCAGGGAACAGAAAACAGTTGTGTGCTAAAACAGACCTAAAATCCATCCACACTGACACTTCCAACCAACATTCCTGGCCGTACAGTCTCTGACCAACCACATCCAAAGCACAGGAAAAAGACCTAAGGATCCCAATATTCTGTGTTCTGGTATTTAGAAATGCCAAAACAATCCTATGCCAGCCAGAATGGTCCTGCAGGGACCTATGGGCTCTGTCCTAGGCTGTCCTTGAGTGACCCTGCCCCTGAACCTGTCCTGTACATACACAACCACGGAAAGTACAAACTTGGTTATGCTGACTTTCTGCCTACCTGGAGATGCCTGTAATTGAAAAACCTCAGTTGCCCTTTGAGGACAAATGTCCTTAGCTTTCGTAGGAATGGAGCAAGACATTTAATACTCTTTATCCTCATCTTCTACTTGGAAGCCAACATGTGAGGTGCTGACATAATGGACACAATCCTAATGTTCATATCTTGGGTAGAAACAAAGCTACCACACTTGAATTATTATCTTAAGGCTTAGATTACTACCTTAAGGTTCCTTATTATCACAGGCATGTTTTAAGAAGAGAGGAAAATAAAAGGATCATAGAGAAATTCCTACTGTAGGGACTGACAGTTGTCAGAAAATGGATTTGTAGGCTGAAGGCACCAGCCTGAAGCCTGTGAGAAAGCCTGTCACATGACTCACTCACACAGGCCTGAGAAAGTGGTCTGAGAAATTGTGAGGAGGAATTAAAACAATCCTTGGAGAGAGAAAACAACCTTTGCAGGTGGTGCTTGTCTAACTTGTTGTTTACTTGCAAGAAACGGTTGAGGGGTGTTGTTCCTAATGTCCAGTGATGGTTTTGTATTGGTTTGTTAACCAATAGAACTTTACCTTTTCGGGACTGTCTATAAAAGAGGTTTTGGAAAAATAAAGTTTGCTCTCACTCTGCTAACTAAGCTTGGGAGTCATGTCGTTATTCTGGTCATCCCCAATGGTAATGACATCCTATCATCATGACATTTCCTGCAATCTTCTGGGGACCAAACCAAGCATACAGCTGGTATCTCTGCAGGGAAGACATGGACTGGAGGCTGAAGCAGGGTCAATTTCATAAGCTCTGAAAAAATAAAGACTGATATAGGCTTTTTTTCCTCCCTAGATATATCAGGATGGAGCATCATTACAGTCAAAGAAAAAAGTTGAAAAAAGAGATTACAGATTTATAGGAGAAATGGAAGTATTTGGAAGGCAAGCTTCTGTCTCTTGGAGAAATAATCTTTCAAAGAAAGCATTGAGTGACAGCAATAGAAAGGAAAACCTCTTGATTTGCTTTCTAAGCCCTCCATAAGCTTTTCCTCAAAAGCCAGAGTTCCATATTCCAGGCCATCAGAAGACCCAGCACTGTTGTACCAGAGTGCAAGGTCAACATAACAAACTCTTGTGCCAGATATTCCCAGCATGGAAGTGTGCAAAATTGGACCTTTTTACTGGTTGTCAGACAGCTCATTTAGGAAGATTTGCTAAATGGCCCCATCCAATTCTGTAATCAGGAATGTGAGCCACCAGAACTATACTTTCCTGTAGCTTTTCCTGGAGGTCTGTTGTCCCTAGCCGATGTTTTGACCTGGCAAGGAACAAACTTTCTTTTCATCCTTTCTCTGATATTTTGAAATTCCCATCAATAATGGTGGGAGAGCAAAATGTGAATCACATGAAGCAAGAATGGAAAACTGGCTGAGCATCCCCTGGAGAAGACAGAACTCATCTGACCCACTGTGCTCACCCTTGCTTTCCATCACCCACCTGCCATCCCCACCCCAGTTCTCTCTTGCTCTGTCCAGTTCTTCACTTTTAGATGGGAGAAGATTTGTTCAGCGAGATATTCCCTGAATACTGGCCTTTGCTAAAGTCCTCTGTGCAACAGCAGCACTCCCCCCTTTCTGTAATGACTCAGATGAGTAGGCCCAGTGACTCAGTGGCTTGGAGAGCTTAAATATCAAGGGACTATTGACAATAGCCTTCCCTTGCTTGAGTAAGGATTACAAATTTCAGTGCTTTGAGATTGAAAGTTTCCCTCAGCACCATTCCACCTCTTTAAATTGTTTGTAGCCTCCTTCCCTCATCTTGCGAAGCCATAATCAGGTAGTGCATCAATAAAAACAGTGGAAATAAAAACTTTCTAATTTCCTGTGGTTATTTAGGCATCACTTTGGGATCCTCAGGGAATTAAGTCTGCATGAAGAGATCGATGTTACCCCACAGTTTCTAACCTCACAAAACTCAGAACTGTTTTATCATTTTCTAAAATTGCAACTACTCAGACTGTTTTCTTTAAGAAAAGAGAATATATGCTCCTAAAATTGTTGCCATATTTCTACTAAAATGCAAAGGACTGAATTTCCAGAAAAGCCCTGGACTAACCAGCAATGGAAGTTTGAAACCTGCAGATGAGAGCAGCATGCCCTTGTCTCCATGCCAGATCCTCCCTCCTGCCCACCACAGCGAATGCACATGGCAGCATTAGGCTGCACTAACAGAGAGTAGGCAGCAGAAAAACAGATATCCAGGAGGTGGAAAAGCACATAATGGGAGATGAGAGACTGAGCAAAGAGAGAGGTTGCTAAATGGACAAAAAAATAAAATTGTAAAGATTTACTATTGATTTCCCTAATGTCCCTGTCCAAAGCACTCAGAACTACAGCAATTAAAATAAAGATGTTAAACAGATACATACATGTTTATTTGTTTGTTGTGATGCAGGTTAACAAATAAGGAGTAGAGGGGATCAAAACAGTCTCAAATAATCACACTCTTAAAAGATTACATTAAGCTCTGATATGCTGTTGATACATTCAGGCAGGAAGAAAAGATTATTTAAACTGAATGTGATTTTTACATATGTAAGTAATTTCATTTGTGCATATTTTTGTTCTGCTTTCTTGGGGAAGGAAAATGTGATGCACTTTGAGTGCCTAAAGACTTTGACTTGACATTTATCTTATTTGTTGAAAACAGATCCCTCTGAACTGATTTAATAAAAGCTTCTAGTGCCAAGTTTCCTGCTTGGAGCAATTGTTTTAAACAGTGAATGAAAGTATTTCAGTACCCTTCCCCCTTTTTTATTCCAGTCCCACAAAATCCTTTTTTTACTTTCAGATGTTGACTCTTTGTTATTTTTAAAAACTATCAAGTTTGACAATGAGATTGTGACTACTTTTATTTTGTCCTACATCCTGTCTATTCCTTCTCCTGCAAATCAATAAGCAACAAAAAGAAGATGGGAAAGAATTAGCACCAAACTTCATTGGAGCTTTTTGGCAGTATATGTGTTCACAGTGAAAGTAAACAAAACATTATTTGTACGTGTTTGCAAAAAGCTATCAAGTTTTATGACAATAAGAAGGCAGCTGCTTAACTACTCCCCTGGCATTCCAGACAGGATTTCAGAGCTCTTGGACTGACTCACATGTCACTTGGCACATTTTGTAGAGGGTACCTTATTTTTCTCTAGTAGGGTGATGAAGCGTTGCAGCACTGAAAACACAGCAATATTCAGCATGGGCTCTGCGTACACACAGAATTCTTCAAACAATAGCATTTACAGCCTTGCTTCTTCTTCTGGCTACTATTATTATTTCAGTTGTAATTAGTATTGTAATAGTTTAATTTAATTACATTAGGTGTCTTATTGCATTCTGACAAAAAGGTCCTTGGGTGTTTTTGTCTTCTGTGGTGTTAAAGTATTGGGACAAGCACAAAAAAACTTTACAGACATGAAAACTAAATACAGGAAGCTTGAAGAGCTTTGAATTTCAGTAGCTAAATCTCAAGAGAGACAAATTTGTCCTCTTTTTTCTTCCCAGAAATCCACTTCCATTTTCTGACCTGGAACAATCCCTTAGGTTCTCATAGTTCTGCTATCTGGAGCTCATGAAGTTCATGGTGGCAAGGATGCCGTAAATGATCTTTCCCATCTTCATATTTTTGGAAGAAGTCACTCAAGCAATGTTTCCTTGTTTTTGAGAGGAGCTGGCAGTGATGCTTCTGATAGCACAGATTCCCACTGCAGGAGCAGGTCCATCCTCTCACCTCAAGCAGAGGAGTAGGTGTGCCCATGCCCAAGGGTGAGGTGCTTCATGGAGTGGCCCCTTATGGAGACCAGCATAAAAGCCCCAGCAAGCTGCAAATCCTTCAGTGGCCAGTTTCAGGACCCAGATAAGGGAGAACAGATTTGAACTTTCAAGCAAATGAAATATAAGCCATCCAGGGGTCGCGTTCCTAAATCCCTGGCCAACTGGCTGCCTGGTTAGCCACCTATGCACCCATCTACCCAGCCATCTCTGTGACTGCCTATATTTTTCATCACCGTATCTCCCTTAGATCTTAGAGAAACGATCTTTGAAAAACTTGAACTGTACAAATCTCTAAAGATTCATGGTCTTGCAAGACATTACTGAGTCCCTGACTGGCTTCCTTGTAAGACCCCTTCAGATACTGGAAGGAATCCCCATCAGTATCCCCATCAATATGTGCATTTCTCCTTTCCTATGACAAAATGATACAGATATCTTTGCTACTGTCAGCTCATCCAACTCCAGTTTAAAGAACTTCTCTTTAATGACTGCAGCTCAATGACTCTTGTTTAGATAGGCCCCCATGTGTGTTGTGCTTGTTTTCTTTTTCTTTTTTAATCATCTGGCATAGCCCCAGATACTTCCTGATAAATCATATCTAATGTCTGTCTTGTGGTTTTCTGATGTGAACAACAACAACAACAAAATAAAAAATCAAAGTAGTAAAAAGCAATATTAAAAACACATTTAGTGCAATCACACACTGGGGGAAATGAAAAAAGCACTAAACTCTACCTTCTCTACAACCACCTTGAAAGTTTGAAAGTTACAGTGAAAACACAGTGGGTTGTAGAGTGAAGCAGTAATGAGAACCAGAGGATTAAATCAAAAAACAATTAACAGTTTTATTTTCGACATGCTGTTTCCTGCTTTTAGTTTAAATTTATCTTTATCATTTAAGCATTTGCATAACTGCTTAACTAAGGTGCTAGTAGCACTACTCAGGGAAGTTCAGCATTTTACTGGATTAGAGACACACATTTTTCAGTCCCCAATGATGACAATTATTGTTATTGTGGTTCCTGCTATTAAAAGCTTTCCCTTCCAAAGCTTCTTTAGGCTCGTTTATCTCTCCACTTACTTAAATTTCTAGATTTTTAACCTTCTATTTTCCTTTATACCAACTCCTACTGATTGCCTTAAATATTCCTGTTTGATCTCTTTCTCTCCTCCCTCCAACATGCTCCTTCCTAGCCTCATACAGCCACAAACAGCAGTGGTAGCTGTGATTCAGCAGCTGCTTGGCCAACAAGGGCTGGACAACCATCCCACCAGGAGGAAAGCAGCCGCTTCAGCGCTCCAAGCTGCAGAGAAAGTAGGAGGTGGGATTCACCCCTAGCTAGTGGCTAGACATAGAGCATTAATTTAATCTTCCGTATCATTTGCTCACAGCTGCTTCCAACGCAGCTTTTCCTTCTGACAATGTCCGAACTTCCCAGCAGATGGCATCTCCTCCCAACTTCTACCTGAGCTCACCATGTGCCCAAAGACAGAGCCTGCACCCGCTTTCCTTTGAAACAACCAGTTTTACATTCTGTGCAGGAAACATGCCCAAGGGACGTGCAGACAGGAATGAACCTACACCATTACACCTTCATTGTGCAGCTTGAGCTACTTATGTTTCTCTCAATGTTCAGACAATTACAGATTTTTCACCTCTGGAGAAGACACAATGTTTATTTGTAGACCAGCTCTAAAAAGCATCGAAAGAGTGAGTGCAAATAATTTGCATCTATTACAACAGGAACTCTAAAATGGAGTATGATCTGTTACTTGGCAAATTCAAATGGAAGCTACAATAACAAGGACAATGAGGTTGATGTACAAGACCTTCCCTTCTTAAGCAGCTGCTGGAAAACTGGAGTGGTTGCTACCCTCAGCCCTCAGCCAGACACTGCATGAACACCTGCAGTAGGAGAACACTTCCTTGTCCTTCCCTATATAGCTGCAGAGTGTCCTTCCGTTCCACCTCTCAGCACGACTGAGTCACACCTTTGTCCCAATGGTTTGATAAGTTTAGATAGGCAGGATTTGGATAAAGCTTTGACTGGCACAGCCACAGCAGCACTGTCACCTCTGCATCACAGCAGGTCCAGCATGATTCCTTCATAGGTCTGAAATAAATGAGGAGGGACAGGTGACAGAAAGTTGAGGAGGAGAGGTTTGGAGGAGTACAGTGGGAAAGGCTTTCAGGAAAAATGTGAAGGATGTACTGATGGAATGCACTGCAAGAAGAATTTAGGACAATACCTCTTCTTGGGGCACCATGCTGGCTAAGTCTAGCTCGATTCTATCTCTTAGCATTGTTTCACTGACTAGTGCAAACCAGTATGCTGAAATGGCTACCAAATGAGCAAACAGAAATTGTGCTACTGGGCTCAAGTGACCACACATGAATTAACTATCCCAACTTAGCTGTGAAACACTGAGAATTCTACGTACACAGTCCAAAGTTCAAAAACATGCCTTCTAGTAAAATAAAGCAAGGCAATTTTATGATATCATGATTTGCATCGATGCCCTGCAAACAGAAAAACTCATAAGTATGTACAGAAAATAAGCCACTTTCTCAGATATAACTTTTGATAAGATGGTCCCCCTGAATGCAGTCTGCTGAGAATACCAGGGAGTCACATTCAGAAATGGATTTAAGAAGTAAATAAAACTACAAATACAGAAATTATAGCAAATGAAGTGCTGAATCAAAGACAATTTTTTTCCTGCATTAAGGCTTAAGAGAAGCCTTAATATATGAAATTTGATCAGCACTGGCACACTTCTTGTATTTTTTGTATTTAATACTGTTAATAAACTACACCACTTGTGTTCACAGTGCTGCAAAGATGGTGATCTTAGAGTGCTTTCAGCTGCAAGTTGACCTAAAATTTTTACAAGCAGAAGTCTCCATCCTGGAAAGGCAGACAGAGCCAAGACAGAAACTGAAGATGAAAACTAGATGTATCATTTAATTAAAAATCCTGTAAAAATAAAAGTTGGGTCTTTATAGCATGCTTATTGGTTTTCTTTTCAGTCACATTTCTAGGTGACAGGTGAGATTTAACAAAAACTTGAAACAGCCAGAACCTGTTCCTGTTGCAATCACTGATCATTTTTTTAGTTGAAGGGGCAGACAAACTGAAGTTTGGTATTTTTGAAACTACCACCTTGTAATTTAGTTGGAGTGGCAATTTCCTTTAACATTTTGGACATGAATTTCATTCTCAAAGAGAGAGCAGTCCAGCAGCAAGGGCTGCTAATGCAACATGTGCCAGTTTCAAAGCACCCTCGTTTAAAGTAGTAGCCCAAAATCTCCTGAATTTCTGGGGAAACTGTCTTGGTGGGGTGTCGGGGACTTTTAAAACATATCTTAACTTATTTTAGCTAAAATGTGGATTTTTCTCTTGCTTAAATGCCCTGCTTGAATTCTAATTGGTCTCAAATTTCAGATTTCAAGCAATGGTAAATGAGCAGGAGGACATTCATTTGCTGGGCAATTTCCCCCCTCATAGGCAGTTTTGTGCCTTAGGCAAAAGACAGAGGGGAAGATTAGAGCACCACAGGACCCTTTTTCATCCCCCAGCAGCACAGCAGGAGGTGGTGACCTGGCGCCTGGATCTCCAGAGAAAGGCAGGCTGCAGCAGGGACCTTTGGGAAGAGAGATGTCTGGAAGGCTACAGTCAGAAGGCTACAGTCCCCAGGACATTGGGAAACAATCACAGGTTTTCAGCAGCCCTTGGCTTGGGCTTTTCTGTGACATGGAGAAGACTCCTGCCCTAGACTGGCACAAAGCTGAGAGGTTCATGCAGGAGACCTGGTAGCAGGAGACTCTAAATCCAAGGGATGCCAAGCTCAAGCCAGGGGCTCACATGAGACAGCAGTTGCTGAGCAAGGGATGACAGCCCTGGCCGAACTGAAATCCTATCTGCTATTTATGCAAATATGTGGGGCTCTTGGTTCCCTACTCAGGAAACAACTGAAAGCAGGGTAATGCAGAGCTACGTGTGGTGTCTGTGTGTGCTGCTACCAGCACAGGTTCAGCATCCTCCCCTCACCAAGACAGGGTTGGCAAGGTCTGGAGGGCACAGGAAGGAAGAAACTCACCAGAATCTCAGTCTCTTTTTGCCCCAGGCATTGGCTAAAATCCAAAGACACAGGTTCGCCTTCATTCACAGATGTGGTGGGGACCTTGAGGGATTTCAGTCTTGGACAACTAAGATCCCCTTCAGCCTATTCACTAAGAGTACAGGCTGCTCTGAGAAATGCCTTTGTGCTGGGCTTGTAAGGGGCAGCCTTAATTATTCCCGTTCCTCTTAAATCGTCTCTTTGTGCTACAGGCTCAGTCGTGATGATTTTTCATTTGAGAGGATTGCATCACATCAGACTCAGGGCCATAAATCCCCCAGAACGGGCAAACTAGTGACAGCACTGGCCTGTTTTACAGCAGGAAAGTGTAAAGTTTATTGTCATTTTTAGAAGTGAAATGATTTTAAAGTGACATAATCTTAAAGGGGAAAAAAGCCCCACACCACACTAAGAGCAACACTGCAGAAAGTTAATGTCTTCCCCAAACAAAGTGACCAGGTTATGGGAAGGGGTGGGAGTGGGTGTGTTGGTGGAAGTGGCCAGAGGTGAATGAAAACAGGAAAGGAGATGTGGCTGCAATGGTCTGAACACCTTAACCCTTTGTTGTCCCTTTCTGACACTCCTGCGGCTTGGGCTGCCTTGCCTAACAAAATAGTCTGACCCATGAGGGTGCCCCATCTATGAAAAGGATAGACAGGCTCAATCATCCCCCCAGGAGCTACATCCTGGAGCACATCCTTCCAAGGCTGTCCCTTTCCTGGGGTCTGCCAGCCATGAACACACGGGATGCCCTGGGATCGTGCTTTATTTTGATGAAAAATTTAGAGAGGACATTCCGAGATTTGGTGGGAGGGATAGCAAAGCACAGCCCAAAGATCTGACTTGGCACTGTGCCTGGGTGCAGTGTTTCAGATTTAGAGGGGGAGGATTTTTCCCATGTGCTCTGCACTGGCTTTGCACTGCTCCTCTGAAGCCAACTGCCCCCACCCCACACTGAGAGCTTCAAAAGTCCCAGCTTGGGCTTTCATTCTCTTGTTGCCCAGCCATGCTGGATGGGAGCACCTCCTCTGTCACACGGCATCTGCTGAGCTACCAAAGTGGGGAAAGAGGTGGCCCAAGTAAAAACAGGGGCATAAAGGAGGAGGAACTGATCCCTGCTCTGCTTTCTCCAATATCACCTAGGGAAATTCTGTCCTTGGTTGGAAAAGGATTCAAAGACTCTTTTTTGCTGTGCTAAAAATTGTGTCAAACACTCAAAGGCCCTTTGAGATCATAACACCAGAGCAAAGCAGGACCAAACACTTCCAAGGAACATGCAACCATCCCAAAAATGCAGACAGCAGCCCTGGAGGACAGCACACCAGTCAGTCAGAATAAGCAGAGCAAAGCTCTAGGGTCTTCAGGGAGCCCTGCAGCCCTAAGCGTTCCAAGCAATATTTGAAGCTAATGATGGTTATCAGACAGGTGTCTGTACTCTGTGTGTCCACAGAGATGGAGCCCTGGCATAGAAATATTCCCAAAGCCTTCTCTTGAGGACAGCTGATCACATAACTGCACTGTGCTCCTGCAAATCCAGCTCCTTGCTCAGTGCCTGTTACCTCAGTTAGCAACATGTCCCAGAAGCCAGCTTTCCTCATACACCCTGCCTCCAGCCCGTGAGAGTGGGGTTGCATTGTCAATTCAAAAGAGCTCATGAACACAGGTCCCTTCTCCAAGAGCACCCCAGTGTCTCCAGAGGCTCTGGCATCTTGTGATCCTAACACAAGTGTGTCAGTGTATGTCTTCCCTGAAAGACCCGACTTCCACGCTCAGAGCAAGCGTTTCAGGGAGTTACAAGGGACATTTCTGTTCAGACAAACACATTTCTGCAGCCAGCTGCAAATCCATCTCACAGTAATGTTTCTATTTCAGTAGGCAAGTCTATTATGTCAGAAACTGTCTAGCCACAATCGTTCAGAACACAAAAGCAATCACATAATCCCCTTACTCTGTGCGAGATAAGAAAGGCTCCAATAAATGGAACACTTCTTCTCTTGTGGATTTAATCCCCATTTGAGTTTTTTTTTATTTTTATTATCCTTTCTAATCATCCAGGAGTAAGCAAGGATTTCAAATGAAAACTGCCCTTAAAGACTTCCCTCTTTATATACATGTACATATATGTAACAAATATGCATGCATAGCACATACACATACATACTTTTGCCTGTATATATCACTACATTCACTGGTGAGATTCACAAGAACTTCTTTTATTCTGATTCCACAAGCAGGATCCCTTCCCAGCAGAAATATGAAGTGCCGCAGCTTCGTGCCAGTGGTTTCAAGTTGCAGGCTTTAAGCTTTCTCTGACCTTTGTACAGAATTTTAATTCTTTCTTTTCTTCCTTACATTTCTAGCTCAAGGGTGATGAAGGAGATCTACTGACTCAATGGGGTCCCATTACCCCAAAAAGTAATTGGAAAGCATAAAAGTTGTGAGCTTCACAAGAATTTTCACCCAGGCATCAAACTAAGTAATAAAACAAACTTTATGGAAAATAATTTGCCAGAACTCTCTTCTGTTTTGACAGTGAAAGGGGAGATCACTTCTTATTAAGCAACAAGACATTTGCAGCCTGGGAAAGACTTCATCTCCTCAGTTCTTGTCATGGGCTTGAACACATCTGTCCCTGTTGGGACTCTGTGTCTGACACTCAGAAGTGAGTTTCTGGACTTGCTTGTCCTAGCTGCAGGCTGGGGAGAAGGAAAAAGCAGCTTCATACCATTTCCTTTGGCCTGGAAAGAACTGTTTTCAGGGTAAGTAGCAGATTGCTACTTCAAATGAGGAGTGAGATAGAAAAATAAAAAGTCTGGAGATGAGAGGGTGAATCCAGTTTACAAGAAACCTCTAGGTTATGAATGATTAAGTGAAAAGTTATTCCTTGCTGTACTAATGCTTCAGAATTAATGAAGCATTTAAAGGATACTTAAGAGAAGATATATATGAAACAGATCTTACTGGGAATGCTTTGTCTTTGGCTCAACCTTCAAAGCCCAAAATAGTTTTGCTTAGGCATACATGGCTGGCAGGTAGATCCTGCTCCCTCATCGCAGCAAGAATATGAAAGAACAGAAGTAAAAAAAAAAAGCAAAACACTGAGAGCTGCAGAGTGCCTGGGACCTGGGACCACTTCTGCTACTAAAAGCAGGAGTGCAAAAGGAAGGCAAGTAAAATCAAGTAATTTAAGCTATATCCCATAGCTTGGGAAACACACAGATGCCAGAGAGGGCATGGCAACAGCAGAGCAGTGCCCTACAAGAGCATCTGGTCATGCCATGGGCAGACAACAGGTAGCAAGAGATCAACCTGGCACGGTTTAAGAAATTACTGTCCCCTCAACTTGATGCCACCTCAATGTTGTTTTTTAACGAGGTGATTCTATTTGGCATTGCACACTCCCAGCAGAGATCCTGGACTCCTGTGGTTACTAAATGTGAGCCAAGAGGTCAGGCTGAAGATGGAAAAGTGCAGTTTCAAAGTGGAAAAGATTTCAGCCTTGAAATCTGGTTGAAGAACAACTAAGTTAAAGTTGATGAAGAGCAATCTTTGGAACTGTTCTGACTTGTCTTGTAGCTTTCTATAGGTAAAAAAGTAACATCAATTATTTTTTTGCTCTAAACAAGTGTTTATGAGGCACTTTCCACTAAAGAAATATATGCATGAATAGTTCTGGTTATAGCATACATATGAAATATCACAATAGCATGTCACAGTTTACAAATGAGAAAAGAACATTTACCATTTTTAGGCACAGACTGCCATTTACTCTGTCTTTGAGTGCACTGAGCACAACACATCTATCATCTGGCTTGCCTTTATCTTTTACAATGGAAGTGTGAAATAACCTGCAATAATTACTTCAAGGTATATTGTGAACCAAAAAATTCTGATAGTAGTTGGATTATTCTTAGGGGAAAGTTAGCTAGGTGCAAAAATACTAGTATGAAGATGTTAATCACAAGCTTCCAGCCTATGTGCACTGATCCATGATTCAGTGATGTCAATGGGAGAGATAAGTGTCTTGCCAGATTTTGGGCTGCTACAAAAATAAAAGTGTAGGAGTGAGGGTGCACATTTTGAAAGGGTCAAGCATATTGTTTTCAAATTATCAATGTTTTGTGGAGACACTGATATTTCAAAATGATTTTTGTTGGGGTTTTTTCTTTAGTAGTTTTGGTGGGACTAAATTAAATGCTTATCATTGAAATGCAGAAAAATGCAGAGAAAAACTTAAAATTCTAGTCTTGATAGAAAGGATTTTTTTTTTTTTAATTTCGATTTCTTATTCAAATTGCATCCAGATTTGACAAACATTAGAAGAGCTCAGACATCATGGATGTTTCATTTGGTTTGATGATAGAATGAAGTCTTTCATTGAAATATGACTTTTAGGAGTAGAGTGAGCATTAGATTTAAATTCAGAAAGCATGAGGGTTGTTTTCATGTGCCAGAAATCTTTACTACAACTAAATAAATTAAATAAATATAATTAGAAAATGTATTTTATAGACCCCAAATCATTGGAGTCACTGTAAGGGTTCCCATTGACTTCAATGGGTCTATAGGATTATAATGCAAATTTAAGAGCTTTTAATTGAATGAATTTAAACCTTTTTGTTAAACCAAATTAAATAGCTCACAAGTCAAATCCTATCCTGCAAAGGGATCTACCTAAAGAGTAGATTTGCCTGAGCTTCACTTCTGACTGATTCTTTAGGAGCTACTGGAAGCCTCTTCCTTCAAACTGTTAATTCAATGGATGCACAGCATGAGCTCTCCCATCCCTCCCCGCTCCACTGCCAGAGGTCTGGCATTAGCTGAGGAGGAGCCATGAGACAATAACAGTGACAGGAAATGATAAATGCTTTTTGTCTCCATCCCTCTTTTTGCCTCAAGGGCAAAACTTTTTATTGCAGCCTGGTGGTTTCACCTCTGCTATGTCCTGGCAGCACACTCAGAGAAACTCCATTGGGAGTGCTTCTTATGTGTGTGAGTAAGTGTACATAGCATGCACGTGAAAAGCTCTGCAGAAACTGGAGGGAAAAAAAGACTGCTGGCACCAGTATCCATCTACATGTAATAAACTTACAGAAAGCTGAAATGATAGAAGTAGGAAAGTGAGTATAGGAGTATAAAAGGTTCATGCAATATTGGCACCTACTAGCCCAGCTTAATTCCCTGGTTAAATCTGTTTTGGTTAGCAACAAATACAAATACAAGAGAGAAATACAACAGTGTGAAATGCATTGCTATAATTCCAGTTTAGCAAGCCTGTTGGGTTAAATCTTGTTTTCTAGCACTG
Source organism: Cettia cetti (assembly GCA_013401135.1). Taxonomy (NCBI): domain Eukaryota; kingdom Metazoa; phylum Chordata; class Aves; order Passeriformes; family Sylviidae; genus Cettia; species Cettia cetti. The sequence continues at coordinate 40,913 of VZUI01067433.1, read as the reverse complement.
CAAACAGGCTGGAGTGTTTGGTCCTTAGGCTTAATGCAGAGCCATGGCACATGTAGGAGACTGAATGGGATTTCCTTGGCATAAACTTCCTCAACTGACAAATCAACCAACCAGTTGTTTTATCATTAACAAAATCATTTATACAGCCCAAGTCCAGCCACAGAGATTTCTTGGAAAAGGAGAATTGGCATCCTCCCACAGCATGTCCATATCCAGCTTGTGATGCCTGGTGTGGTGAATGAACACCTGGCCTTGGGGTCATAAAACTCCCTGTTTTCTATATGGCCTCTTGTTGTACCCCACTGCCTTCCCTTTCAGTTTTATTTCTGTCCCCCAAGGCCACATCTCTGTTTTCAAAAAGGGCTTGGGCTGGCTTAGGGTTTACTAAGGGTCAGACTTGTTCCAGTTTTCTTTTTCTGAATAGCCTGTTGATCTGTCCATGGGGTTTTTTAGAGCCATGCTTTTGTACAGTATTTGCTGTGAACATGGACACCCAGAGGGCTGGGCTCACATTTTCTTTCCATTGCAAGATCCCTCATTTGTTTCTTCCAGCTGCCAGGAATGTGAATACTACCTGTGGCCTGAAAGTCAGGCTGTGTTCTTCTAGTCTGTGCATCATTCCAGCAATAAAAACATAGTTAACTCTGGTGTTAGTGACCTGAGAGCCAGAGTGTGAGCCATCCAGTCCTCCCTTAGCTGTCAGTGCTATGGGTTGCTAATAGGAAGGAGAAAAAAAAGAGTAAAAACTTGTTTCTGTCAGTGAAATAAGCAGCTATGACTCAATGCACACCAGGGACTGATCAGTTGAGTAAGATCTCTTTTTCATTCCCTTCTTTTCTCTCCATAACCAGTGACACTTTGGCCTCAAAATGAGCGTCACAATAATGCTACTTAGAGCCAAAGGCTTATCTTTGATGTTTTCCCCCCCAAAACTTTAGAAGTTGGAGAGCAAATGGAAATTTAGACAAAACAGATACTCATTTTATTATCCTGTTCCATTGTTTGACCTGCTTTTCTCCTCCTAGGGTTCTGACAGATCTCAGTCTGACTAGAAGGGATAGAGTCACTCCTCCTTCCAGAGGTGACCATGTCATGTTTTGATAGAGACCTGCTGCCAAGGGCTGGAATTCATTTATGTTTCAACTTCAAGATTGCTGTCAGCCTGGATCCCAGAACTTTTCTAGCTAAAGGAATCAGTCAATAGTCCAAACCCCTCTCTGAAGGGACTTCAGTGAAGTCTAAACTGGGCGCTTAGGCAGCAGCAAGTAGTCTTTAGCTAACACCTCCATAGCTGTCCTCAGTTACATGAACCAATCATTCATCCACCCTTTCAAATTGTAGCTGCTCAGCATCAAACCTGGGATGACAGCCACCAGCAGCTCTGGATCAGATTCTCAAAATCCCCCATTTATGACATTTGGCACCAAAGTCTTCAGAAAAGGTGGAGATGGCAGGTGCATGCTGACTGCTAAAATCAACTTATATGCATCTGACAGCTGTCAAGCAAAGAGCTCTGGAATACCTGACCTCCAGCTTGCCTAAACAACTTCATGAAAAAAATGTACTGTCTGAGTTCTCCTTTTTGCAACCTTTTAACACACAGCAGCTCTCCTATCGTGCCCCTTCCATCGTTAGCAGCTCTACCAAGCTGAATCACGCAGGACTCATCCGGTGTATCGATCATGTGCCTGAGTCACTCGGAGGGAGGTGGCTCACAGCAGTGACCCAGGTCACAGAGATGGCTCACAGCAACAACTCAGGCCATGGTGTGGCCTCTGACCAGGCTGCTGGAGCAGGCAAGAGCACAGTGTGGTGCATCCCCAGCAGCACAGCTTCCCTGGGGCTTGTTTTCTGTCCCAGACCCTCTGGACCACTGGGCATACAGGCCTTGAGGGATCACAGATCCATCCAAGAAACTCTGCCAGGTATGGGCTCTTCTGAGATATGGCAGAGGCCACCACAGTCCCTGAAATGGAGGTCTGCCTCCAAGAAGGCATGACACAGGAGCTCATGAGACTAGTGAGGGCTAAATTTGGGCATCTCTATGACACAGATGAGATGCTGTAGGTGCTTGCATTGTTCTGGTGAGGAGTCCTGTGGATGTGAGAAGGATTAGGTCCTAGACGGGCATTTGTCAGTTCCACTGAACAGCCTCAGAAGCTGCCAATCACTTCTGGAGATCTGGCTACCACCATGCATGCTGAGGGATTGGGAAGACTAGCTGCACTTTTGCTGACTTGGACACATGTTGAGATACCTTCAAATCCCCCTGTTGTGTAAAGGAGGGGCTGATACAACCAGGGAATGCCCCAAAGCTCCTTCAAGATGGCAGAAGGACACCAAGGCTTGCCCACAGCAGGAAGTTTCTCTTGCAGCACATGCTCCAGCATTCTCTCCAGCGGAGACTCACTGTATGCTGACAGGAGCCATTCTGATGGGCAGCGTTACTGCTGCTGAATGACAGAGACTAAGCTGATAGTAGTGCTTGTCTGACAGCAGAGATGTGTTCACCCCAGGGCTTTAGCCAGCTCTGTGACCAGCAAGAAGGAGAAGGAATGGCAGCAACCACACACTCCTGCAGCTGGGACTGCTGTGCAGGCCCACATGGAACTGTGGGACAGGCCACTGTGAATTTGGATTTCATGGGTCTGAGTTCTTTATTTACCCTGTGGCACTCTCCTATCTCTCTGGGAGCATCAGGAGCATTAAAAAGAGTAGTGACTGTGATTCCTACAACTAATTTAGTGCCCTTGTACATGGTCACTGTGGCAGTGTCGGTGAGGATACAGCTGGACACATTTTTGAGTTATGGCTTTATGTCATGACACAACGCGTTTAGATCACCTATGTAAAGTTCTTGGGTTACAGCCAGTAACAAGATGAACAAGAACAAATTTTTATCCTCCCTCTCTAGTTATGATAAGGGAAATATGCCTTTTCTCCAGTAAAAAATGAAATTTTCCACTAGGAGGAGAGGTTTTGTGTGTGTGTGAGTACTTCACACAGCTTTATTAGCTGTCAACTGTACAAGCTAATCAAATGCACTTTCATAACAAAAATTATTTTTTAATTGCATGAAAATTATAAATTTGCATGATGAATGAGGAATCATATTGCAAAAGAGACAGAACATTCAAAACATCATTTTAGATCTCATCCTGCTTGAGCATCTCTTTTCCTGCGTCTTCCATGAGCCTAAGCTCTTCAGTTTCCCCCCAAACACATGGTCATTGGGCTGCAAATGGGAGCTGGTTTAGCTCCAGCTGGTTTTCTGCCATCTACATCCATGGGAGCAGAAACAGCCCTGTTCATGACCGTGTTTGAACACAAGAGATACACTACAGTATAATTAGAAAAGATTAACACATCACTCAATCCTACAGGGTCATATAATCGTTTAGGACATGGGAATGGTGTCAGTTCCTGATTTAAAGGCTTCAGTTACAGATATGACAAGCTAGCTGTAAAGTAGCAGAAAAAACTCCCATGATGCAATCTATCTTTCTTTCTGAACCAAAGCTGCCAGTAGGTACCCAACAAAATGCCCACTGGAACATGTAAAATTCATGTCTGCCAGATCACACTCAGGTCCAGTGCTTTGACTGTGTTGTTTGACTGTATAAGAACACAGCCCAAAGGCCACTCCAACTGCTGTGACAGCAGAAGTGAATTAAAGGCAAAAAAGGATTTTTCCCATATCCTGCAAGCAAGGTAAGGACGATTTTTTTTCCTCTCCAAAGCCAATGTGGTCAGAGAAACTTTTAAAAGAGCTGTACTTTTCTGACAGATGTACCCTTTCTCCTTCAGATCTTCTAAATCCTGTTTTCAGCATAAGATCAGATGCCCGGGAGGCCACAGATTACTTCTGAGGGTCAAAAGGTAACTAAGGAAAACAAGGTTTCTATTTGCTGTACTGGGTGGATTTCCTTGAAATAATGTGGGCTCACCAGCTGTAAGAAGTTGCAGAGCAGTGTGCTGGAGCAGCCTGACAGAAAGCTATAAGAGAAGAGTCATGGAAAAGAATTTCAGTTTTTAAAATTTTATCTCCCCTGAGCAACATCTGCATCACCATGTTAAATGTTTGCAAATGCATCTCCTCAGGATGTTCCTCTGCCATGAAATAGGGGAACAGAAATTTCCCTAAGTCCTTATATCCAGTCCATAGAAACTGCTGGTGAATCATAAGCGAAGTGGGTGGTAAAGGAAAGAAGACAGAGAGAGAAGAGAAGGAAATATAACAGTCCACACTGGATCTGTTATCCGTGAGTAATAAGGGCAGTTACGGAGAGAAAACTGTTTATCCCTTGCAATTACTAAGTGTACCTTTCATCTTCATCACAAAACTTTGGTAATGAGATTATGCCATTTGGCTATGAAAAACATCGTTTTAGCTCCACAGTATCCTTTCCCTGAGGATTTCTGCAAACATTGCCTCAAACATCAAACATGCATATTTTAATGAACTGTTAGTCTGTCTTCTATTAAACTACAGTTCAAAACACTAGTGTTAATGAGTTCTCCCCATTTCTGATAAAATAAAAATAGCTAGGGAAAAAATTACTTTTTGCTGACAGGGGGTTTGAAACGAATTGTGTTTAACAAATCAAACAAAACTAGTTTTATTTCTACATCATCTCTACTGTGTAGCTTGGAGGAGGAAGCTCAGTGCTGCCATCAGTGAAGCCTTCCTGATTTTCCCCTGTAGGGGACTGTCCAGTTTGCTGTGCCGTGCTGTGCTGCCTTGTGTGTGCAGGCTGAACTCTGCCCTGTCACAGCAGCCTGCAAAGTGAAAGGGAGTTTCAGTGTGATTACTTCGGATCCGCACCCAGGTATAACACCCAAGCCCTGGAAAGAGCAAGCAGCACTGTGGGGAATATTTGCTGGCATGTAACGGCAGGGACACCAGGCAAATCTGTCAGCCTCACCTTGTGTCAGGCTTGCTGCATCTGCTGCCAAGGGTGGAGCTGCTCCTCCATCCTTGCAAGCAGGCTGCCACAAATGCGCACGATCATCCCTGCTCTCACTGCTCACAGCAGCTCCCTCCATTCCTTCCATACTAGGATGAAGTCCCATAGGGGAGCTGAGGCATCTTGTTTCTGGCAAAGAACCTCATTCCCATGAAAGTAAGCACAGTTCTTACACCACCATTTAATAACGTGGCAACAATCTCATGCATTAGACTCATTTTCTTGCTGCCATGACTTGAAAAATACACACTGCTGCAAAGCAGGCTTCCAGAAAGTGGAGTGGTTTGTCAAACTTGCCTTCTCCTCTGTGACAATGGTTTAAAAAAATACTCAAACATACTTTTGCCTGCACTATTTAGTGCTATTGCAGACTTTGCACCTTTCTTCACTACACAATGTCAACCAGCTTAACTACAGGGGAAAAATTTCTGGGAAGCAGAATCATGTGCGTGCAAAATTTTGTCCTGGCCAAAGCGCACAGCCAAAAGTGGAAAGAGCTCACATGGATAAAGACAAACAAAACTGCAAGAGTCTAACCTGGTCTTAAAAGACTGTGCCCACTGACCCCAGGTTTGAAAGCAGTTTGAAAAGCAGCCTGTGAAATACCAGGCAGACATGGTTGCATAGCCTGTGTTGGCTGCCCAGATCTAAATTTCTTCTCCACCTTAGCCACAGACCAAAATCTCTATGCCTTTTTCTGGTTGCTCAGAGGCCAGGACTGTGCTCACAGGCTGGCTCCACAGCTGAGCTCATTCTGCTCTGTTCACATACCCATGCAACTCATCTGCCTCAGCTCTCTAGAGCACGGTGAGCCACGGCATCATTTCCCTCCTGCCTCTGTCATCACCACACATATCACCACCCCTCTTGGTACCTCCTGGGGGACAGAGTCACTCATTCCCTGGAGGTCTCTGTCTTTCCTACGACTGCTGAGGCAATGGGGATTAGAAGTGTGAGAAGCATCATATTTAGGTAAGTATAGTTCAGTGAGGCAGTTGGGAACCTGAGCGATTAGTAGGTAAAATTCTTCCTCCAGGCCTTTTATATCATATTCCCTGAAATGCAGGAAAGGCCAGAGACCTTCACTTGTGAAGATGAAAAAGCACTGGGTAAAGGTTCTACTGCACCAAACCTTTCTGTCACCATCACAGTGTAGTGACAATTTTTAGTGATTTTTATATGTATGGCATATAAAATTAACAAACATAATTTATTACCCTCTCACACTGTAGCTGAATGTTTTACACAGAGGACCTATTCATCACTCTCTAACTAGTGCAAACAAACAGGCTTCCACAGTGTTGATTGATGGATATATTGGGTTTCTTTACTGCTGCTGCTGCTCATACTACTCTTGAATTAATAACCTGGAGTTTACTTTGCACATTGTTATGTTATTTTTAAAGAGCATTTGGAACGCCTAAGGCCTGATGCTTATTAACACTAAGTCCTTGTAACACCAAAGTGATCTGAAGATGCAATTAAAGTTTTTTTCTATAAAAAATTCTTTCCTAAGGTCACAATGATATAAAGGGGATCTCCACCTGAATCAGAACCAGAGACGAAATTTTTGCTTAGAAACTTGTGATGGCAGGGAGGAGTAAATGGTTTTGTTGTCACTATTTCCCCAGATCATCCTAATGATGAATAGAAGTCTTTTGAACATAATACAAGAAGCAGACATTAGTATTATGGTGGCTTTTCATACTCTCCTTGAAGAAGATCATGCAATAATTAGTTTATAAATCTAATTTCCTTCAATTCTTGCAAGAAACACTTGGAAGTGAGCAAGGCCTTGACGCTATTGCTTTTAGCTTCTCCATGAAATGCCATTCCAGTTTGGCTAAGGTATAAATGGCTGAAAATCACCATTTTCCTTCTGTTGCTTGTGCTCCTTAGGATATTTGTGTCACCCTGTGAAAGTGGTCATTAAACTTGCCCTGAAGACAGCAGCAGAAAGAGCACATATGGCAGTAGGAACTTCTGGGGGTGCTAAGCTCTCCTAGAGATGCTGTCTCTGAAAAACCTTTCCAAGAGGCTCCCAATCACATCACTGTGCCTGCTCCAAAGCTGAAAAGCAAACAGGACATCCACTTTCACAAGGTCTGGGGCTGCTGGGCCAAAATGGAACAGGTCAACTTGAGACCAATCAATTGAAAAAATACTGCCACAATGAGGGTCTGTAGGTCAGGTGATTGTAAACTTCTTTGGGGGAGACATGGCTAAGATGAATTTCCCCCAAACCAGGCACCATTTCTGGCATACTTTGTATCAGTAATCTTTTCTATCATGACCAAGCAGCCTTATTTCTGTGGCTCCAAACAGAACTGTGTGTTATAGTGGTCACCCTCAGAGTGATCAAGAGATGTTCAAAGATGGACTATAGGAACAGAGCCACTATATGCTGGGACTGTGTCCAATATATCTTCCAGATTCAGCCATGTAGGCATTTTGAGTGCAGCTTTGCCTCTACATCATACTGTCTGACTGCCCTCTGCAAATATTTCTCCCGAATTTGCCCAGCTCCAGGTTTCAATCCATGCTGACTTTTGGTGTCCACAACGTTGTGTAGCAAAGCTGCCTACAGGAAGTACTCCCTGATATTAGGGATAAGATGTCTTCCTCCTGCTTCTTTTGCTGCCTGATGATATCAATAGGTGTCTACAACTCTCCTGCTGGGAGACAGCGATTATTTCTTCGCAGTTTGTCTTCCCCATGTCATTCATGGTCTCTGTCCGTACATCCTCTCTCATGCTCACTGTCTGAAAACTCTCAGATTAATTGCAGGAAGATGTTTCTTCCCTGCCATATATTGCCTGAGATGGACAAGCAGATTGTTTGGGGTGCAAACACTTAGAGGCGCAGCAGGCGTTATCCTGCGTGTATATGTATGTACATGTGTGTTGGTGTGCACTCTTCCCACTGCCACCACACCGACTCCTGCCCTTTACATGGCTGTTTTGAGCAAAACCGGGGAGGAAATTAGAGGTGAGTACAGGTCTGTTTCCTTCTCATTCACTACAGGAGATTTCTCACAGAAACTCAATAACACCCTGAATCAATGGCAAAAGAAAGGCAGACCTGAGTCTGAACAAGGAACAAAAACTTGAGTTCCTCCCAATATTTGAGAGCATTGGCTAGAAAATTAAAGTATTTAATATACCTTTTGTTTTAAACGGTTGCTTATGGAACTTAGCAATTATGAACAATATTTTGAATAACATTTCAATAAGGACCGAGTTGCCCTTTTCACCATCACACATGAGAATATATTCACCTTTCTGTAAATAGACATATATGAAGTAGTTGAGATGCAAATTCAGAAGCCTTGGTGTGAAACCAATTTCTCCTGTGCCCTACATTTGAAGTGTAGCTCTTACCTTGCATCTATTTGCCATTCACAAAGTGCTAAGGTTCTACTCTAGTGTACCTGAGCTCATTTCCATCATACACAAATATCATCAGTACAGCATAGAATAAACCTATGAATTTTTAAATTGTTTAAGCCATACAGATTCAAATATTAATGAAATTAAATTCTGACCACTTGGGCTGCTGAAACCCTTAAATCTTTAAAAGGAAGTTTCCTCAAAATACTTCGACATTTGTAGAAATCTTTGCCTGTCTGAAGTTTTAACAGGGGAGTCCTTGCTCAAAACATTTTAATTTCAAAATTTTTTACAAAACATGCAAAGTTTATGCTAATTCTGAATCCAACCCTATTTTGAAGACAAAAATTAAAGCCATGTTTACGCATTTAAATTGATGGCCTGTTTTCACAAATACTGATCTACTTCATCTCTCCTCAACTCAGCCACCTTGTATAAAGACACCTTTTTAGAAGCAACACATGTACAGCAAATGCTTTCATTTCACCAGCTGTGTTAGAAAAGAGTGTTGATCTCACCATCTCAATTTTTAACCTTTAAAAAACAGTTAATAGTTATTCACTTCACAGAAGCTTTATGGATGAATTAGTGTGTAGAAAACAATTAGCATATATTACATAATTTCATTACTTCAGCTTATTGCTACTATCTCTGTTCCTACTGATATTTGTGCATGAACTCAATTTGGTTTAGTTTTTGCTTGTAGCATTTGCATGACTGAAATAACACAAAATCTGGGCATTCTGTCTTTTTATTTTTTGTTGTTAAGTAATATTTATAGCATAATTCCAGCTTCTGCATTGTTTTGTTGCCACAAAAAGACCAGAGATGTTAGAAAAATTTAGGAAAAGCACAATAATGACTATCCCAAATATTTACCCTGGGGGTCAGAGAGATCAAAAGGCACCTTGGAAATTTCATTCGAGAGGATGTGGGGCGGCAGCCACTTGTTTGGTTCTTGCCCTGAGAGTAACACACTATGTTGTCCAGATCCATAGGCTCAAATGCAAATATCAAGATAAAGTTATCTAATTAGCAGCCTCACAACTGCCTCTGGGTTTTATATGTTGTTTTTGTCAGGGTTGGTCTTGTATAGTAGTCTCCTCTGTTTGAAAAAACATAATGAAGGTGATTATGATGATTCATTAACATTGTGCCCATTTGAGCAAACGGTCCAAACATTTCTATGTTCCCTGGTATCAAGCACAGTGATCTTCCCACAAATGTCCAAAGGTCTCTTAGCTTTTGAAATTTTTCCACAGCTTGACTTTAATTAATGTTTCATGTGCAAATTTATATACAATTATTGTACCAACTGACTAGCTTTTGATTTGATTTGTTTTCTTTTGGAGGAGAAGAAGGAAGACATCCTCAGAACAGAGCACATATTTAAATGAATAGTACAATAAATGCCTGTAAGTCTATCTGGTGTCCCTAGCCATGGGACATCTACACCTCTTGACTTAGAGGTGGTCTCCACAGACTCTCACTTGGTTACAACCAAGAAAGGGCCATATGAGGTGATAATCAGAGGACTAGTTTATATTTTGCTGTGAATGCTGAGGAGTAGAAAACAATGTCATTTTTAAACTGAGTGCCTTGCTATGACATATCTAACATTAATTCTAAATTTTATCTTAAAAGCAGTAATATTTTTGGCCACCAGCACTCTCCTCAGGAAAGCCAAACAATTGGGAATGTGCTGTTAATTTCCAGCCTAAATTTACTTATGGCCGATATCAAAAGTGGTTACTAGGTGTACTGTTTGGAAAACTTGTCAGAAGAAAAACAGAGGTTATGTTAAAGCTATACAGTTTTTGGATGAACATTCTCTAGATCTGCATAAACCATTTGGCTACGGACACATAAGTCCTACTTTGCAGCTTTAAAAATATCAGGCTTCAATAGGGAGATGAATGTTTGTACCTCCAAAAACCCGTTTACTTAGTATTTTCAGATGGTGAGTCCAACACTCCAGGTAGCATTTCTGGAGGATTAAAAACCTGGCTTTGGTTTGTTATTTTTTTAATACAGTGTATATATATGTCTATAGAAAATGTTTATGAAGAATGGCTCCAGTGCTGCCTGGAGCCCTGGAGTTTGGCATAAGAAGTGCTTCTGAAAAGGACGGGTGGCCTTGGTAGTACTTCAAATATGAAACAAGATTTTGACGACACAGCTGTACTTAGCCCATGAACTAGCTGTCATATTTACTGAGGAAGCCTGTAATTTGTGGACTGAGAGTTATTTACTTCTCTTAAAAATAAACTCTACAGTGAAAGCCCTATGTGAAGAAGAGAAGACGCCAAAACCAAGGACTGTGGCACACTTGGGTCTCCTGCATAGACGTGATGGAAGTTGCCACTCTCTCACTGTGTTCAGCAGCCCACATGGCTGTGAGATATTTCTCGATGCTGTTTCAGCTCATAAGAGTTGGGTGCTGAAGAGGAAGCAGGGCTGAGAAGGGACAGTCAGTGGGCTGGAAACACAGGATGAGAACTGCAGGATTTGCAGTAATGATAGGGCTGAGAGGAAGACAGCAAAAGAGGACTTTGCACTCTCCTTGTGCTATGAGGCTGGCATTGCATAATAGGCCAAAATGGAAGAGTACCTTTGGTTTTTTTTTAAAGGAAGCCCTTGCCAAAGATCAAAAAAGCAAGTTTGTATGCTGTTGCTAGGAATATGTTAGTGAAACAAGTGAGCTGGTCATGCAAACAACTTGTTCGACAGAAAGCAAACCAAGTGGCAAAAGCCAAGCAGAGTTCAACAGCTAAGCCTGGAAATGAGACAACCAGATTGTTCTGGATTTGCTCTGGTTCAGTTGATGCAGAAGGTAAACAGTTAATGCCATTAGTGAGCAAATGGCAGAGATCAAAAACCAACAGGAAAAGGCCACCACTTGCCATAATGTGAGTGAAACTATTGCGCTGAACGCCCTCACTGCTGGGAATTGGCAACATTAGATAAAAGCAAATGGAAAAAAGAAATATTTTGGAAAAAAACCTCTCCCTGCCCCAAATACATTTCTTCCTGCTGGAAAATTCTGAAGTCCAGTTATTACTCTTAAGCCAGGTTTGTTCACAGGAAAAACAGAGAATGATGGAGCTGAAGAAAGTCTCAATTGTCAGCCTCTTAAATACTCATAAGACTCACTTCGTGCATCCCATTCATAATGAGGCCTGTGGAGTCTGTTGTAGGGAGAAAAGAGTGAAGAGAGACAAGGTAGAGTACTTAGCAGGCTGCAGAAAGAGTTAAAAGGGGACAGTTCATCACTCTTCTGTGTGGTGCCTTGGAAGTTTTCGCAACACCAGATGTGCGAAAAAAAAAGAAGAAAGCAAGCCCAGTGAACACCAGTAGACATCCTGGTGCCCTGGAAGCAGTTAAATTAACACCCAGCAGGGACAAATTTGCAGCTTTGGGAACAAGCTTAAAGTTAGTCTGTTTTCATTCCTGGAGTGAATTTGCAAGTGTATGACAGTGAAGTACAGACTGGGAAGGAGCAGGCGGCTTTGGATTAAGGATGGATAGCCAGAATTTGCTCCCACCCTCCCTCCTCCCACTCTGTTTTGCACTTAGGCTGTGAAGCTCCCAATACTTCTGCGAATCCCTCTGTCTTCCCATGTCTTTTACCAGTTCCAGTAGGAAAGAAAAAAGTAATTCTCTTTTTTTTTTTTTCCATTCTAGCTTAAACCAGACAAGACTGGAGTAACCCCAGCAAAACCTGCTTTAGCTGGGATTGCAGTTAACAGTCCTTCGGAGAAATCTAGTTCTGCAATGGATAAAGTTGGATGTTTTTCTAACTAGAACCAAAGCACTAAATCCTTTAGTAATTCATCACTCAGTTGGAGCCGGGCTGTGGCCCGGCTTGCAATCACTGCAAATTATAGAAAAGACTGGAAAAGAGAAAAGTCTGTGAGCATCCATCTAAACCATCTTCACAGAATTACAGAAAGCCCTCACAGTCCCTCTCCCTCTTACAAGTTACATAACAAATTGGATCCACAAAAATACCATCTTTCTTCATTTTCACACCTTGGTTATTGCAAATATTTTGGCATCAGTCAATCATGGGGAACTTTTCAACCAAGGTGGATTACACAGCTTCTTACGAAGGTCTGAGAAGGTCAATCTCCATCGTTCTTCCTCTTGTATATCTTTGGCAAGGTAGGAAGAAACTTCAAACCCTGAAACAGCCTTCTCAGAGAGGTGGTTGATGCCCCAAGCCTGTCAGTATTTAAGAGGCATTTGAGCATTATAAAAATTTTTGTCAGCCCTGATTTGGTGAGGCAATTGGACTACAGGATCATTGTAGCTCCCTTCCAATAAACTGTTCTATATATTCTATTCTGTTCTGTTCTATAAGTTGGTTATGCAATGTCTACACTTGCAGCTGGAGATGGTGGAGGAGCTGCAGGGTCCCCTGAAGGAAGAAAACCAGAGAAAGGGTTGTATGAGTTGTTTCCCAATTGCGCAAATATGCTGCTTATTTTGTCTTCCTGACTGATGGAGACTGACAGGATGAACAGCATGGCCTGGAATGTGTAGTGTGTCCTTTCAGCTGGCAATTTGAAGGGCTGAGGGCTGCATTTCCTGCCCTTTCCTGAAGACTTCCTGCAGACACTTTGGGAACTACTGGACATGAATTCCTTATGTTCCTTCACTTATTCCCAGCACAAGACACTGGAACAGTTTTTAAGTGTTACCAGTCTTCCACTTCCCCTTTGCAAGGACTGTAGGTAGGTTCTTGTCCCCTGTGTATCAGTAGCTCCTATTCTGCTCCATTTTATCCCACACTATTTTCCTTGGATGTCTCCAAGGGAATGCCCTCCACCTGCACCCAGACTCATTCTCAGATTTCTCCTCCCGAGCTCCCAATCCTTCTCACTCATTCCCTCTCACCCAACCCAATATGCACTCTGTGTTATGGCCTTCCAGGCTTCTTCCTACCCTCAAACCCTCACTCCTCCTGTGCTTCTCTCTTTCACCACCTGCTCTTACACCTCTGCCCACCCCATCCAATTGCCCTGCTCTGGATCCAGTCCCATCTGGCTGTTTCTTTCCCTTGCACTAAACTTTCTGCTCCCTAGCTCTCCCTGTCCTGTCCTGACACGCCCAGTCTTCCTCCTGCAACCTTCCACTCCTTCTCCAGACACCCCCTTAGGTGAGGTTCCCCACCACCAGCCGCCTGAGGTGACTTTAGCAGCTCGCTGTTGCTGGCAGAAACAAGCCCATCTCTGCTTCTGCCTCCACCTATGTGCTCCTGCCACTTCCCTTCTGCTGGTGTTGGCTTTGCCTGACCCCACAAGTTGAGGAAAACCTATGCAGAGAGAAAAAGGATAGTTCTCTGCTGGCCTTGTGAGAGCTCAGACAAGTGCCAGAGCAGGCACTTCAGAGAGGAAGAAATGGATACAAGGCTTGGAAGGACTTCTTGCCCCTTTCTGAAGCTTCTAGTCTTTAAATCAGCTTTTCCACCCTGTGAAACCTCACGTAAGAGAGTCCAAAGTCTCTGTCTTCCCCTTCTTTTGACACACAACTCAGGGTGTGAAAGCAAGTTTCAGTCTGCACATGTCTTTCAGGCAGAGCAGCAGAGCTGGGCTCATGGGTGCTGAGTCTCCTGCAGAGAGGTTACTCCCCACTATGTGCCTTGCCTAGGTACTCTAAGAGTGCCTTCCTCACTGCTTACATAGGAGGCTTAGGGGGTTAACATGAAATACAGATATCTGGTATGAAAGAGATACATAAATATCCTTCCTTTTACTCAATTCCTGTGTTTTCTACTGATTCGCTGGGTCTGGTTCAACTCCACACTCTGTCAGAGGATCTTTCTGCAATGGTGAGCATATCCAACAACTCCAGTGGATTGATTGTAACAGCTTTGAATGACATCTTCTTTCTTTCTTTCCCCAAACACACAAGAATATATAAAATATACAGTAACATTTCCATCATCTCAAGGTTTGGCTGGCTTGCTTATTTAGATTATAAATTCTTCAGGGCAAAAACTGTCTCTTACACTGTGTGTGTACATTACCAGAAACAGGCATGCAGCAAATGAAGCAGGCAGATGGTTCTGGAATAGTTCTGTTGGAGCATCTGGCTGGTTTTCTGGAACAGCATCACATTCAAATGGCAAATTCACCCGTGAAAACTCACATTAAAGGAACATTACTAGGTCTGTTGCTGTCTTAACAACAGTCATCTGTGGCCTGGGGCAGGTCTCCACCATAAAAACATCAGCAGTAAAAGTGGCTGAGTGGAAGAATAAATATTTGCCATTAAAATATTCCTTCATTTTGAACCCCTAGAGAGACAAATTACTGGGACTAAGTACTCTTGAGCACTTCGGGGAATTAAAATAATAGGAAGACTCTAGGGAGAACTGGGGCTTAAGTTGTTTTTTTTTTTTTGTTTTGTTTTTTTTTTTTTTTTGTTCCTTGACTTCATGAGGTATTCATAAATTGCCTACAAACAAGTAGAAACTTACAGGAAAGGGTTTCACCATGCCAGCTCCAAATGGTTGTGGAATTATATTGTTTTTCCAGGGTGCCTTTCCAAAATCCCTGCAGGAAGTTGACTCAGGGTTTGACTCTGGCCTCAGATGCAGGCACAGCAATAGCAGGAATCCTCACTTCAACCAGGTAAGAAGGCCTTTTGGACATCATAACTTTATGGACAAGTTCACAGGTCAAGATAGACTAACTTGCTCCTTAGCAGAGAACAAGACCTGAAGCATCCTTGGCCCCTTTTCTTCTAGTCAGCATGAAATCTTCACAGTTCCTTATGTCAGACTTGTCCTGTTGCCCTTCCTTTCCAGTTAATCTAATAAGCACAAACTCATGTCCTGGTTTTGATGATGATTCCTCACTTTACCCTAACACCCTGGGCCTGTAAACTGTAATCTCAGCCACCAGCACTATGGATCTTCTTAGCTGCCATTTGTTCCTTGCAGCCATCATCATCTTCTGTGCACACTCTCAATACCTTGGCTGTCCCTCTGCTTCCCTTCCCTAGCCCATGCCTTCCAGGTGCTGCTGGAGTACAGTCAGAGGGCTGAAGCAGCTAACAACTTTACTGTACCCTCTGTCCCCAAGACCAGGTTTTCATCCCCCCCATCTGAGACAACTGACTGAGTTATGAAGGGTCTCTCGGATCACTGCAGTTCTCAAATCAACATCTTGAGATCTACAGGTAGGGAGAAGTTCACATCTGTCAAATTCTTTCCATAATACCCATCTTATCTTTGATCTTACAGAAGTCGGATCAACGCTGTCCCTTTGAAACCATTTTTAATATGAGTTTATACAGTTCTTCACAGGATTACATTTTGCCCCCCCAGTGGACCTCCCAGGAACTTTCCCAACGTTAATAGATAATGAATGAGACTTCATGTGTGCTGACATTAGCGAAGAACTCATCCAGGGAAGCTCAATGATGTTTTTCATTGGTACTTTCATGGAAGTACTTTCAAAAAGCAGTTCAAAAGAGACCTCAGGAACTATCTCATCTACCTCCCAAATCCCCCGACCAAGAAGCACTTGACCATGGATAATAATCTCCTATTCTTCTAGTGTAAATGCCTTATGCAAAGAGTTCAAGAAACATTATGGAATTTGGAGTGTCTCTGAGACTTTGAATTACAATATCCTCAGGGACTGACTGTCCACAGTGGGACTGTGTATGTATTTTGTTGAGCAAACTGAGCATGAATGATATGAGGTACCACCAAGAAAACTGTCCATAATAACAATACAGGAACTTATGCCATTTTCTGTCTGGTTTCATGCTCATAAATCAGGTATGACCCTGCAATTGGTGGTGATTACTGGGACATACTCAAGTTTTTATCCAGAATATTTAATTCAGAAGTCCTTGTACGAGGGAATGTGACCAAAATGGAGCTATCAAGAAAAGCTGTCATCCAAATATTATTTTTATAGAGAGCTTTGAGAGAAAGGTCACATTGTTATTTTCTTACACTATGGAACAGTTTCTATTATTACAGATTCCAAAAGCCTGGAATGGTTGTTATTTATGATCTAAGTCAAATTCAAGTCCTGGTTTGTACCAATTACCAAAAGCTACTCTAGCTTTTCTCTCTTCATTTCACAAATATTTGTAAAATACTTCCTTTACACTTGAAAAGAGAGAGGTTGCCTTACCAAAATACAGTATTTTCTTCTGCAGTGGTAAACACAGAGGTTTAGGAAAATACTCTTTTGATAAAGAAGACTCATTTTCTTTGAGAAATTTCAGGGGCTAAATTAGAAATGTAAGTTACTACTCAGCAGTAAATGGTAATAAGAGGTTTTTCTATATCTGCACTTTCAAAAAAGACATTAGTTCTTTTGGTCCTGGTGCTTCTTCCTCACAAAGCACCCTAACTATCTGAGAGTTTAACATATACTTTTTATTGAATCCACATGGTGCCCATGCTTTAAAAAAAACAAGGTAGAAGGCCATAATCTGCTTGTCTTATGCTGCTGTTCAATTACACTCTCCTGAAAATGGATGAAATTTCCCTTGGTTTACACTGGAGAAAATGAGAAGAGAATCTGTTTCAGGATCTCTGCAGAGGCTTCCAGGCTAGCCGAAATACTGTCTCTTGTCCCTTGGTGATATTTCAGATGATGAATACATATTAAGCTGTGGGCATTGGAAGGGCTGGTGTAATGGAATGGTTTGCAAGGGAGGGTCACATCAGCACCCAGAGCTCCTCTGTGGTGGCACATCCCTTGGTGAAGTGCTGGTCAGCAGCTAGGAGCTGGTACTGGAGAAGGGACTGCTCAGTATTCAGTAGGAAGGAAAACTGGCTGGACTTAAAAGGAGCCTGTTAAGATCTGGTAAAGAAAATTATCTAAGGTGTGCTCCAATTAGACCAAGTAAAGGCAAATACCACCACCACCACCAATCCTTAAACTGTGACTAATCACAATTCTTGGGTTATTGAAAAGGAGCGTAGAGACATGAAAAAGGAGAAGGTGATCCCAACCTCAAAGCAATTCTTAAGGAACAAGGACTAACAAGACCCTGAGTTTTTCACAAGCAAACACTGTTGTGGGTTGTATCTACACTGATGCTTCCAGAGCCTTCAGAATCTGGACTACTGGTTGTTCATGTAAAGTGGGGGGTGAAGCTCTCACGATCCCTTGTGTTATCCTTGCCTCCAAAGCCAAGACTAAATAGGACACATGCCCACATGTAGCAGATGGAGTGGCCTCTCTCTGGTAGGGTTCCTGTTCTCATGAGCTCAGCCTTCTATTCTCCCTTCCCTTGAGCAAATGAAGTTGAATAAAAACAATTGGAGAAAAATTCAGCTTGAAATCCTTGAGTTTAATTTGGCTTTAGGTCAAAACCAGAAGGGGATGAATAATATTTTATTTAGTAGACACAGGCTTTTTTTGTTGTTGTTGTCATTATTGATTTTGTTTGTTTGCTGGGGTTTTTTTTTTGGTCTTTTTTGTTTTTTTACTTCTTCACAAGAAAACTAATAGATTTTATTAAACAAGTAAAATGGCTGATCAAAAACGTTGAAAATGTGTGTGGAATTTCTTGGACTAGTTAAAAACATCAAGCCTTCAGTTCAAAAATCTTAAGTCTTACTTCAGAAGCATCTCTCAATGACCGATTACATTCCTTCAAAAGGGAAAAATTAGACTTCTACCCAGGCCCTGTTACAGATTTTCAGCTGAGGTTCTGTAGAAGTATCACAAACCTGATTAAACCTTTATAAAATCTGGAGATTCTAATTATTTCCTAAACAAAGAGAGTGTTGAATTTTTATGAGTTTTTTCAGGACTATGTGTATGTTGCATTCAGATAGACAATAGAAAGGAATCTTTCCCAGAACAATGGAGAATAAAGGAGAGAAGCAAACAAACCCTTCATTCAGATCAACCTTCCAGGAAACCAAGATGATTTCCATCATTTTTATGACTTTTCCCTAGAGGCAAAAGACATCTAATTAGCAAATCGCTCTGTAAGTTTATTTCAATTTGACACAAAGGGAATATGACAAGCAGGGAAATTATAAACCCTAATTTCCAGTTAGCCAGTTTGGACTGATAAAACCAAGCTTGGATGGGTTTTGGGACTCTTAAAGCTAGGGGAGCAAAAATCCAGAGGGTGAGCTAGTTCTGCTAAAAATGTGAACTTATGGTGTTCCAGTCAGTGATTTCTGATGGCAGTGTCACAGTAGTCCTTTATGAATGTGCCCTCACACTACCAGCTACCAAGCATTGCAGTGAGATGGTCCTATAATGATCTAGGGAGGAGTTGAATGATACCAAGCAGAATCAAATCTTGATTCCTCATGCAGAAATAGAGCATGAGTAAAATAAATATTAATCATGAAGTTAATTAGTAAATGCTGGTAATTAATCATGCATTACTTTTAATGATGTGTAGAAATCCTCAGAGGTGGGAGATGATCCTTCAGGAAAGCAGACTGTGCAGCCTAAATGAGGTGATGTCCTCATTGCTAAAATCAGCAGCAGTCAACCCACAAGGTCGCTTTGACCTTTGTTGTCTTTGCTGGAAGATAATACTAGTGGTGTCTCCTCCCCCTCCAATTTAATTTCCAGATTTATGTGGCAAGCAGGCCCTGCCCAAGGGGTTGGTGGGCTCTTGCAGCAGTGCAGGCAGGTGCTAAAGGGTCCACAGAACTCATAAATACTGCCAGGTAGACAGTTACATTCAAACCTTTAAAAAACCCTGTAATTTATGGACTAATTGTATTTCTAAGTATTATTCCAGCAACTACAAAATACTCTAATTGAGAGAGACATAATTTATATTCTGAACTTCATCAGCACTCTGGAACAACTGCTAAGGATCTCTAAAAAATCCAGTTATCTCTCTAGAGCATAGATAAAACAGCATCCTTACTGCAAAAGCCCTGTAATCCGTGTCTAAAAAGCTTCCATGCTTCTCAACTGTGCTGTGGGTCAGGTAGCCACATCTTGAAGAAACAGCTGTGGGAAGCAGTCAGATGACAAGAAACATTGGAAAATTAGTTGACAGAAAGAACTCTGTAATGATAGGCAAAATCCCTTCCTTGGTGTAATATCTAAAGTTTGGCATTCAGCAAAGTTCACTTAGGATAAGTTTTCTAAGCCAAGGATCTTGCAGCTGCACAGGTGAGAAATCCTGCTACCCTCATGGTAAATCTTGGAAGTACTACCGGGGCAGAGGTGCCAAGTCCCATCTTGTTGGCTGGCCTCCCTGAGCAGCAGCCCAAGACACAGAGCAAGTAGTTAAAATTACCTCAAGCAGAGTTGCTCTCATGTTTTTATGCCTTACCAGAATGTGACCTTGCAAATTTTTTCAGAAAAACAGTAGTGCTTGCCTGTCTCCCCTGTGATGACAGATTGCTGGGAGGTTCATCATGGCTGAATGAAGGAACTGTTAAAATTCACCTGTCTGCCAGTCTATTAAGAGAAAGTGGAAATGCTCCTAAGAAGAGAACACACAGTGGCTCAAGAAGAAGAGGAAGAGCTTGTAGATACCTACAATAAAACAACAAAACTGTGCTTGAATCCTGCAAACGCTCATTCTACAGCATCTTTCAACAGAAATTTCTCACACCTGCCCATAGGTTTCACCTGGTACCTCTTGCTAAGGGACTTGTTGGAGTAAATCATGGTTAGCTGGTCAGGAAATTTAAAAGAGTTAAAAGAAGAAAGGTGTGAAGGCTGTATTTAAATAACTGTATTTACTCTTTTTAAAGCATCCGTCTGTTCACCCAGTTTGATGAAGAAACTCCAGCTCAGAATGATTTGCTCACAGTGCTACTTTCTGTGAGTCCATGGAAAACTATGGCTTTCATTTTTAAGTAGCTTCTCAGCTTTTTTCACATCTACAGATGATCTCCACACCTATACCGCAATTCCATATCTTCATATATGTCGGGACAAAATCTCACCTAAATTACTCAGAGCTGCCTAAACATTCTAAGGTCAAATATGTTTTACTTATTTTGTACCTGGTTTCCAGACTCTGGGGTACAGCGAGTTTGCACATTCTCACTTCGATTGGCAGGTCTGAAACTTGGGATCTGAGACCTGGGTGCACAGGGCCTTGGCACAGCACAACTAAGCTATCTCACCAGATCTTGTCAGAGTACTGCCTCATCATAACACAGTGGGAGCTGGCCACATGGAATATAATTGTAGACATATCTGTGGCAACCTTCTCCTTCGTCTCTAAGCATGTATTTTATCCACTGAATATTCCCAGAAGTGTGATGGGTGTTTATAAAGCTCACAGATAAATCTTACTTTTTCTTTGCCAAAGCGATAGCAAATGTGCAAACAGTACTTTTTGTCATATCAGTCAAAAGATATCTAAAAACAGAATTTCATAACCCTGCCTCCCTGAGAAAAATGATGGCATAAAAAGTAACATTGTAAAATACATTATCTAAGATAACATAGGAATTCATGAAAATTTTGATTTTCAAAAGAGCCTAAATTTTTGTAAGCTAGAAAACTTAGATAGGAGTCCAAAATACACTTGCCCTACTATCTCACCTTTCTGACAAGTATCTACATAATATATAGCAGTGACATTTTCATTCCATTGCATGAAAAGTGTTATGAGTATGTGCTTCTTCCAAATGTGCATCCATGATACATGTGAATAGGTGCTAAAGGTGCCATCACCAGCTCTGCAGAATTGCATGCTGAGAGGGTCATTAAATGTCACCAGGACACATCTCCTAAAAGAATGAGGCCAGGTTGGAAAAGCCTTTTTATTACTTGGACCAGAACCATTCTGTAACAAAGGAGGAGGAATTTGTCTTACCTGTCTGTGCTGCTGAGAGACTGGATACTGCAAACCTGAGATTTGCTGGCTTTGCTGCATTTTCTGAAGCATCATTTTTTGCTGCATTGCTAAGGTTACATTAGGTGGCCTCTGGAGAGACTGGTTTGGGAGAGACTGAGCAGTTTGTGTCTGCGGCTGTTGTTGCTGCTGTTGCTGTGGCTGCTGCACAGGAGCTGAACCCTGTGCTTGCTGGGTGTAGTGCAGAAGGGCAGGCTTGTTTTGGGAACCCAAAACTGAAGGCATCTGCTGGTTTGCTTGCTCTGAGTTAAAGTGAAACAAAGGCTTTGTGTTGCCATGATGCTGCTCTAGAGGTGGCTGAGCACTGTTGATAAAGTTTCTGTTGAGGTCCTGAGGCTTTTGTTGCATGATTATGTCCATGGGATTGCTCTGGGGTGTGGTTGGTTTATAAACATAGTTGTTCATCCCTTTTGTCTGGTTTCCATTCACTGGCACCCCAAGCATTGCTGAGCTTTGTGGGCTGAACTGCTGCTGGCGAAAAGAGGGACTGGGGATTTTCTCTTGCACAAAGGGTCCAGGGGAAGGTCCTGATGGAGACAGAGTGGACCAGTTGGCTGTCTGGTTCTGCTGCTGCTGCTGCTGCTGAATCAAGGCGTGCTGCTGCCGATTGGCTGCGATCTGTTTGAGCTGCTGTGCATGAGACACCTCCTGCCAGTTAGGCAATGGCCGACTGGAGGCAGACGAAACCTGCGACACCTGTGTTTGAGGCACCGAGGGGATGGGTGAAGAGGCAGACATGGCAGTGCTAGCCATAGTGAAGGCTGGACCTGTAGAAGAAGGCCTCATCTGTGGGGAGCCCACAGGAACCTGATTCATGCCTGCTGCATACTCACTCTTTATCACCATCTTATCCATCTGCAGAGATCTCACGGGGCCCCTCTGGCCCTGCTGCCCAAGGTCAATGTTGAACGGCTCATCTTGTTTTATCGTGGCATTTATCATATTCTCCAGCTCAACATCACTCATTGGTGGCACTGATATGTTGGTCAGTTCATTAAACAGTTCCTGAAGCTCAAGATCCATTTGGTCCCATGAATCTTCCCCATATCTGTTAGGGAACATGTTCTCGTGGGATGTCTGGCCATCTAAGTGTTTGCTGCAGGACACTGTTTCTCCTGGTTCTTTCTTTACCTCTTTCAAAGTCATATTAAACATGTCATTACCACTGGCATGGGTATTGTTTGCCAGGCTGCTGGCCTTTCTTTGTGATCCTTGGCCCACAGTCACATTTCCTGACATTGACTGGCTTTGGCAATTGTTAACATGTTGTCCACCTTGTCCCACTGAGATATTGTCACCCACTCTTATCCTCTTAATGTCAAGGAAAGAACTCTCTGAAACACCGTTGGGCCTCTTGTTGACAGGTGACAGATTTACCACCAACTTTCTCTTCAAGGAGCCTTGGAGCTGAAAAAAGCAGACACAAAAAAAAATTAAATCATTAGATGATACCAAAGAAATAAATCAATTGCTTGAAAGGCTACAGGCAACAGACAGGTAAGCATTGCTTAGTTCAGGAAGCTCCTCTGAGCTTTTTTTAGTCAATGAAGCTGTGCAGAACTGTAGGCAAATAGGCATTAAGTGGTGAGTCTCCCTGTTACCACCACCCTTGCCATCAGTATTTTTTGAGCACTGCTGCCTTCTGTTGATCACAGACCCCCTTCCCATCATGGGTGTGATGAGGGAGGGAAGGAGGTAGACAGAGCTGCAGCTGGTAAAGTCTCTTTGCTCCAGATATACTCCAATCTAGCTGTGCCAGACAGATCGAAAATACTTTTAGACAGCAAAGACAAATGCAGTCATGAAATCTGCCCTTGTGCTTATCTGGCCCTGCAGGTTTTCATTCTCCTGATTTTGGTATACGATCCAAAAGAACATTTTTGACACCTGTAGAGTCCAAAAGTCCCTGAACACATTATAATGGCACACACAAGATCAAGGCATCCTAAGCTCATGTAGGTTTATACTGGCCAGGGATGTGTATAATTGAAAATGTTAACTGGTTGAAAACTGAGAATTAATTCACTGGAGCCATGTCAGGTTATGTCAGCCAAGGGTCTGGCCCATGATGTACTGCCAGATTATTTCCCAAAGATGTCTATTAATACAGTAAGCCCTTGTTGTTTATGTCCTGAAACATCTCTTATAAAACATACAGTCTTCTCAACACTGTTCTGAGAGCTGTAACTCCATTTCCTTTTCCTTGAATATTTACAGTGATACTTCCTTTTGCTCGCCAGCCCAGTGGACCTACCAAAGGACAAGAGGTTCATGGCTCTGTCTGCCTGATCTACTCATCTGCTGTGGTTGTACACACAAATTCCCATCCCACACACAGAAAACAGAGATGTCAGTCCCATGAGCTGAAATGCCTGGACTTGGTACCCGTGCCCTCAAGAAAGATGCAGATGCCCTCAAGAAGAGTTGCTTTGAACACAGCTCAGAAAAGAAGAGATCACTATATTTAGCCCTGTACATTTGATCTTAGAGGTCTTTTCCAACCTTAATGATTCTATGATTCCACGACCAAAGGGGAGCACAGCGAGGACCAAACACGTGCACATACAGCCCTTGTGGAGCCAGCACACATTTGTCCCTGTTTCAGCCATGAGCAATGCCTGGAAACTAAGCAGTGAAACACAGCTCATCTTCTGCCTTTCTGCACTTGGGCAGAAGTGCAATGACCCCAGAGGCACCAGGACAGTGTCATCTGAGAAATACCTGTGTGTGCCAGTGAGAAAATAATACCTGTAAAAACTGTGATACCTTGGGAGGCTGCAAAGAGCAGAGAGAACTGAGAACTCTAATTTTCCAGTTAAGTGAGGAAGGTTGATTTATGAGATCTTCCACTCACATTATTTTCATCATGCTGCTTTCATGTACAGAAGTCCATGGGCATGCAATTTTCTATTGTGGCCTCTATGCCCCTCAGTTTCAGGCTTACCTATAGGTAAAAGCTCTTCCCAGGTAACTCCAGATGTGAAATATTTTATTCTGGTGTGAATACCAATTAATTGCTTGAAAAGAGTTTAACTGAAAAATACATATTTCCTCCTAACCACCTTTTCTTCCATTGCATCATCAGCTCACTGAGTTTAGCCCTTAAAAATAAACTTTGTAACTTCTTGCTCTGACACTGAAAATCCAATTCCGTATTTCAAGTTAACTTTCCAGCATAGCTTTTATATCACAGATTCATGTTTTCATAAGCCCAAACATGTTGATGCCTACTTGTATAAGTCTACAGACTGTGTGTGGGCAAGAGTAATTAATTGTCATCAGGTGTCCCTTGCTGGGGAGAGGTTTGGGTGGTCACTGCAAAGAGTACAGACTGTCTTGGGCTAGCATGTTCCTTCTGACACATGAGTCACTGTACTTTCCTTTGGAACAAAAAAAAAAAAAAAAGGTAAGTTGCACTTCCTTTTACCATCATCTTTACTGTCAGTGCGTTTATTAGAAACCATGCTCGTACACCCGAATTCATCTTCCTGGGAAATGGGGAAGTCCACAGGTAATTAGAATACATGACTTGGCAGCACATTTTGCTTTCAGATATGTTGCTGACAGAAAGGCTGAACAGATAATGAAGAGTACATCCCCTGCATATGTATATGTTTTATGTGGTTAATATGACTTTCTGAGTTAATTTGGATTTGCCTGACATTTTGAAGCAGAGGGAGCTGCTCAAAAAACTCCACATTTTCAGGGCAGCTGTACCAAGCATTCTAACACATATAAAAATGCAGGTGTTACATTGTGCTGTGCCTAGTATCTGCTTTTCTCCTGCATTTGAAGTGGCTTCTAGCAGATAGCAGGGTGAGGTGGCCGAGCAGATGGGGGGTGAGCTGGGAAGTGGTTTGCCACACACAAGTTGGCAGCAGAGCCAGGCAGAGCACCATGATCTCCAGACACATCCCTCAACCAAGCAGCCCCGCACTTGACATGGCCTGGAGGACTCCTGGTTTCATGACATCTGCTCAAGCGCCCACCAAAAAGGGCACTGTACTTTTCTAAAGAATAACAAGTGGTAACTTATCACGTCTTCCCAAAATCTTGCAAATGTAGTCCTTGGAATGCTGACAACACCATCAATCAATAGATGTCCACACCTTAAAACAGAAATGAGAGGAAGTGAGGCTGCAAAGGTGCAGGGAACTCAGGGGACTTCACTGAGGCTGCTACAAAGGTCCTGATTTCACATCCCCCATGAGTTCAGGATATGGAGGGAGAGGGCATGGGAAGGATGTGAGCAGCCCACAGGGATGAAGACCCCTCTACCTCCTTGCACTGAGCTGTTACCAATTATATGCTGGGGGTGGGGAGGGCTTCAGGGGACTGGTCTGTGTTTGTTCAGGAAGATGAGCAGGGTCCATCACAAGCCTCTCTGAATGCTGCCTTTTGCAGGGCACTGCTGCCCCAGCATTATGCCTCTTCTGTTTTCAGAAGGGAAAGAACCAGGGTTCCATCACTGAAATCTGCATTTTTCTAGCAATCACATTTTTCAATTACAGACTAAAAGTCAATACTCAAGCCCTTTTTACCCAAGCAAAACAGACTCTTCAGAGGAAAAAAAAACCCAAACCAAACCACCAAACAAATCAACTTGCCAGATTCCAGGCTCCATCTCTTTCAATTTGCAAGCTAGGATTGATTTGGGTCAGTAAACATAAAGCAAAAGTTCCTATAACACACAGGCACATTCCTCAGATCAAACAGGCTTGCGATTGCACATCTCAAACTTCTTGAACTGTGTAATACTGAAAGGCCTGTGATGGGAAACGAGTGACTTGACAGTAAGCGGGAGAGGAGGAAGCCCTCCATGCCCAGCTCCATCCCACAGGTAGGTGGGCAGCACTGGATGAACCATCACGGAGTACAGGCATTTCCTGGCAGCATGTGTTCTTGTGAGACCTTTTGCTGAGCAGGCTCTGGTGAGTCAGTGTGAGTTCATGCACTTACAGCTAGGCAGTGCTGGATGATTGATCTTCTGAAGTTAAAACTGAGCCTCTGGAGATCATCTCTGAGAGACAGCTCAGTGCTGTTTCTGGACAAAATGCCTGGGGACAGTGGAGGGCAAACTCTAGAGGTGACTTGATCTAAACAACTCAGTGTGATACCATGTTCTGTGCTGAGGGATACATGTAGTAAGTTTTATATTTAAAACTTACTCGGAGTCTTAAACAAATTTAAGAGAGGCAG
The DNA here is from genome assembly GCA_013401135.1 of Cettia cetti. NCBI lineage: Eukaryota > Metazoa > Chordata > Aves > Passeriformes > Sylviidae > Cettia > Cettia cetti. Next base: position 14,518 of record VZUI01067433.1, on the reverse strand, counting down.
ATTTTCTCTAATGCACTCTGATACCAGGCCAAATCAGCAGGAGATTCACCAAGGTAATAATTGGGGCTCATCAAATCCTGGTATTAAATTATTTATCTTTTGGAAAAGCAGAAAGGTTTTTGCTTTACCTTTCTTTTGGTTGAATTCTTTTGGTTGTTTTTTTCTGGCTCAATTTTTCTTCCCAGAAAATAAAAACAAAAAAAAAATTTGGTGCAAAAGCTCAGCTTGTCAACGAGAAATTTTAGAGATTGTTTTCTCCAAAATATCCATATCGAACAATATTTTTATAACATCGTTGATGCATTTCTGACATTTCTCATGTGTATTCATTCACCTTGTATTTCTTTCCACAGGGTCTATCTGATATGGGCAAGAAAAGAATTGTCAGTGTCAGCAGGAAATAATACAGTCTATCAGGTTTCACTTTCAATGAAAGTCTTATTTTTTGTGCATTTCATACAGCTTCTGCAGCTGGACTTCCTTTAGAAAGTGCTTTTTATTTCATTTAACGCTGTGTGGGAAGGAGAACAGTGCTCGATAGAACTCCTGGACTAACCATCCAGCACCTTGAGTTTCCCAGCTCTCAGGACAAGTAAACACAAGCTGTCCCTCTGACTTGCCCATGTAGCTCCATGGTGCCTGCAGATCAAGGCCTTGTACAGAGATGTTAGGAGTGTATCTGACTGTCATTTTGAAATGTTTATGGCTGGACACTTGAGACTAGGCCAAAATACCAAAATACTCCAAGGAAACACAGAGAAATTACCACAGTCTTAAGTCCCCACTAAGCCTTTTAGTGGAAGACATAAAAGGAAGATTCCTCTCACCTTTGTTCTCCCAACTCTCACAATTTCCTACAAAGGTTTGCAGTGTTCTTACATTGTGTGGTGGAACAACAGGGATGAAACTCCCAAGATGCTACTGACTGAAACCCCACACTGTGAAGCAGGCAGCATGGAAGTGTTAGCAGTTCCTGTGAAGCGATACTTCTGATGATAGAAAAAGCAGCTCTGGATTTTGTGCTTTTAATGTAGAAGCAGCAAACAAATCCACTTTAAAAGGTCCATTTTGGATTACCTAGACTTTCTCACAATATGTGTCAACCATATCTATGGCACTGTAAACAAAATAGCCCATGTAGCTGTGGAAGCAAAAGAGTAAAGGAATGACAGGAAAAATATGAAAAAGTATTCAAACAATGAAAACTGGAAAAAAAAAATCCTTCCAAAGGAGGAAAATATGCTGAATTATACTTATTTATGCTGTGAAAGCACCTTTGTATTGCAGGGCTGGACCTAGCAAGCCACCCTAGAGGCTTAGAGCCTGATTCTAAATGACAGCAACTCTTAATTTCAAAATAGTGGTTCCCAGTGTTTGCTGCCGGCAGTATCACCTCCTGCGGTGTTAGGAGCTGTGCCATTCTGGGGAGCACTTTTCCAGGCAGGGACCGGGGCTCTCCAGTGCAAAGCCTCCCTGTTGCAGGTATCTTCTATCACACAGGAGGATCAGATGCCTCTCTCCTTTCCTTCTTACCCCTTTAGCCAGACAGGATGGTTGTAGTGACTCACACCAAGGCCAGCTTTGAAGCCGAAGAGGCACCCTGGGGCTGACACAGGGATGATGAGGGGACATCTCTGAGATGCCATCTCTGGGGCCACCACAGGTCCTAATGCCACAATCACACAGGCACCCCCAAGGCCCATTTCTGACTACAGACTCAGTTTTGAGGGCTCCCATTACCATTATTTCTATGCATCTGAAATCCGTTGGCTCTGATTGTTCCCCCTCCTTTCTACACCCAGGAGAATCAGGTTTCTGATATCTCTCCTGAAAATCTAAATAGTGTGATCCCCCTTCTGAGAACCTTTCCCCAGCATTTCTGCTCTTCACTTTCTCTGCACTGCATAAGTATACTTGTTTTTAATCCTTTGTTTTCAGCTGCAGCATCTACCTGACATGGCTGAGGATGCAAGCACGAGAGTTGTCTTCAGAGAGATTTTAGCACTCTGAGCTGACAAAGTCCAATCTGCGGATCTGGTAAGCAACATTAATTTTTCATGCAGGACTGAGTGATGGAGTGGAGGCCCTGAGCACTGCACACAATGGATGGCAGCCCTGAGAGCTGCCATGTCCTCACAGCACCATGGCTAGGACAAGGTGGCTCCTACACTGGTGCAAAGAGCTGTGCAGGGGTAGCAGAAGCTGTTTCTTGCTCCAGTCAGGGTGCAGAGGCTCAAATCCAGGTGTCCTCTGCCACCCACCCTGTGTTCTTAAGAAGGGGACCAACTGTTCTCTCTGAGCCTGCGCAGGTGGAGGCACAGGTGCCTTCAGCCCCACACTGTTGATGAGCACGGCAGCTTGAGGCAGCACACCTCCACTCTGCCTCACACCCCTGTATTTAGCTAACCAGCTCCAGGGACCACTTGGATGACAAAGGTTTACTGCCATGAGAATTTTGCTCTACCCATCCCAAACCTCCCCACTGCCCATGCCTGTCCTGATCTGAGTGTCTGTGCAGGCCTCTTGCAGAGGTGTCTGGACTCTGCTTGATCCTTAGACAGTAATAAGGCAATAATAAAGGTTGATCCACTGGCAATAATAAAACTGACTGAGAGGCAACACAACTTTTCCTCCCTGTTTACTGTAATGTTTAGTGCCGCTAAAACTGAATTTATAGTAACAAATAAGGATGTTTCTTGGCTGACAAGTATCCACTTAATTTTTATTAGCTGGGACAAGGCTGGAATAGCAATCAGTATGTTAGAAATCCCACAATTTACCTTTGCTTATGGAAAAACTATGTATCTTGCCAATTGAACATACCAACCTAAAAATGCTTCCATATAATTCACAGTGTACTGCCTAGAAACATAACGTCAGGGCTTTGGTCCAGGTTGCTGAAGCACAATAATTATATTTTCTATGCAGATTTTACATCTGATGGATTATAAAATATCATGTCTAGTCACAGTCTTTTAGAAGAATAGGAACACAGAAAAACAATAGCATTTTAACTAGGTCAAGATTGCTAATCAGAGTGTAGCAGTCATTACTGTGTTCAAAACAAATAGGCATTAAAGATCTGTATTTTCTATCTTGCAAGCTGTGTATTTGTGTTCTGGAGGAGTCTTTTCTGCTTTTTTTTTTTCCTTTCTTTTTTTTTTTTTATGATCCTTTTCAACCATGAATAAATTAACAATCACTTTGTGTGAAATCTACAGAAATTTATGTCAACGTTTATTACCATGAAATGTGGAACAAAGCATAATGCAACCTGAGCTTTGGGAAATAGGATGCTTAACTGATCCTATCCTGATAAGAAGGAAATATCAAATGCATTATAAATGTTGACAGGATGATCAGGCATGTAAAAGAGGTCATCCAGTACCGCCCTCCACATTGTTTACCAGTTTCGTAAGTCAGCTTAAGGTATTAAAAACACATACTGTCTTGCACAGGAAGCTCCTAATCCTTAAAAATGTGGCTGCTGTGATTTGATTTGCCCTTTAGAGATCAATAGCACAGCAGATTTCACCTAAGGAAAGACTGCTGAGAACAGTTTGCTCCTGGTATTCTGCTCAGTGTTGCTTCCAAATCGTTGCTTTGTAGGCTCATTAGAGCACATATCCATGCCCATGTGTGGGCTTTTTTTTTTTTTTTTTTTACCTTTTCTAAGCACCTATCCCCTCTGCAACACTGTTATCAGAAGTTCAATTGTTGGAGGAAGACAGTAGCCCTCCATCCAGGCTTGGAAAATAAGGAAATATTTAGACTGTTTCTCTCTTCTTGCAAATCAATGCATCACACAGGACACTCCAGTCAACTGTTTGGCCTTGAGGTCTTCTTCAGGGTACGTTACAGTTCACAGGAGATACAGTCACCACTTGTCAGTTGGAAGCGAAAGATCCCTTCAGCCGACTACACAGCCATGCTTCCAGCATCAGACTCCATCAGCCAGGACAAGGAGGGCCCACGTCAATGAGAGCTGCCTTCCATCATGCATCAACTAATACACTTAATGAGCAACTGGCAAAATGGCTTCTTGTTAGAAGGAAGGAGCCCTGACCCTCTGCCAAAAACTTTAGCAGAGAAGTGATATTTAGGATCAAATCCAGGCCTGTGGTAAGACGTCTCCTACAAGATTGCTGCATTTACTTGATGGTTGGGTTTGACCTGTATTAGCATCTTCCCCCGGGCTCTCACCCATCATGCACGCTCACCCCATTAAGGACATTAAGTAAGAGCAGTACTTAAGAGCCTTTTTGAAAATCTTCAGCTTAAACGTGCAGTGTCAGGAGACAGGCCAAGTACACCCCACCAAGATTTGGACCTATTTGAGCAAAACAGGCAAAAATTTCAAGGGCTTTGGAGGGTTTTGAAACAACAATTAATGAGCTTAGAAGTTATTCCTATGAAGAAAACGGACAGGACAAATAAAAGAGAAAATGATGAAAGTCTATATATTAAGACTCCAACTGATTAACTGCAGATCAAGAGATTATTTAGCAACCTTGAGCGGCAATAAATTCAATCTCATTGAAATTACACACTTTTTCATCCAAAGTGGGTAGAGTCTGAGGAACTGCATGAGAGATTCAGAGCCAGTCAAAGTCCAAAGAGGGATGGAACATTTGCTAGGAAATGGGAAGATGCTGACTTATGAAAGGTGATGATAACGTATCTAGATGGGGATGAAAAATATTAAATGTCAAGGTTCAAACTAGTCTGGGGTTCATGGGGACTGGTGGCACAGGGAAAAAAGAGGTAAGGAGGTGGAGTGGTGGTTTTTTCAGGCATGACAAGGTGATTGTGTATCTTCCCCCAACATATTTGTCATTGATATTGATGAGATGCCTCCAGGTTTAGTAAGGATACAAGTCCGCATGTGTTCCACAGCTTCTGTATTTCCAACACTTTAGGAGTCTGGGGGAAAACCATAAGAATGGGATTCATTTGACCAGCATCTAGGTCATTCTGGAATATGAAGATCAATATGGAATTGTGGTTATGGAAGGTCATTAGCAGGTTACAGGAAGCCCAAATGCTTTGCTGTCTTGGACTGGCACATGTTCAGCTGAATCTTTGTTATTTGGTCTTTCTTTGAGTACCATCTTTATAAGAGGGTTGAAAGAATCCAAACCCATGAAAATGGCCAGAGAATGGAAAGGTTCGAAAACAAGGAATCATGCAGGAAGGAATGCTTCAGGAGCTAGGAAAGGTCAGTGTGAATAGAGGGGACCAGGAGCAGTCCAGGGTAAGAAAAAGGCACCTCTAAGCTAAAAGGAAACCCCAGCAATTCAGATACTGAAAAGCTTACAAGATCATGCTTAAAAGGAGCCTGAGAAATGACAAGCAGAGTGGAGAGGATGAATTCACACAGAGGCTGAGAGGAAGGCTGCACAACTAGACAAGTCAAATGCATGGAGACATCTCTGAAGAAAGTGAAAATAAGTTTTCTAGTTTTTTCGCTGGTTAGCAAAGAGAATATTTTATAGTACAGATCATCTAGCAAAAGCCTGGCTTTTGCAAAAGGATTTGCTTTGGCAAAAGAAGTTCAAGGAGATTGCATCTACGCAGGGCTTTCAAACCTTCTCAGGGAGGAGGTGACGTTCTGCAGCCCTCAGGTCCTTTGTCCTGCCCCTCTGAGGCAAAGCCCACTGCTGAGCACACACACACCATGATTTGTGGCTTGGAGCAGCAATGCCAGTGACTCTTGGTGCTCTGGGTAGCCACAGTCAGCAGTCCATCCCCACCAGCTGTGGCAATGAATGACAAAGAGTCACCACAAAACTTCCAGGTATTTTTGGCTGCTATGATAATTTTTGGTGAAAGAGGCATGAGTGGATTCGTTACAACTGATGCTTCCTATATGGCTTATTTTCCTATGTGCACTGATCACTCATTGAGTGAACTCATGTAAATAGAAACAGCACTGAAAAACTAGTCGTTCAAGGCCTCTCAAATATAACACCTATCTCAAAGTCATATTTTCCTCCACAGCCTTGAATCTGCTTCTAGAGTCAGTTGTGATTGTTGGCTTTGAAAATTCAAAATGAGAAAAATTCCTTGTTTGGAAAGGACTGAATGGAATAGCATCTCCCTCCTGACACAATACTGTGACAAGGGGACACACATCTACCAGAATGGACACAGGAACAACAATTATCCCAAGAAAAAGCATTCCTTTGACTATGCAGTGAAAACATTTCAGCCACGGACTCTTAAGGCTCTCTAAACTATAACCAAGATTGGTTGCATCACAGCTGCATCACTTTTGTAGCCTACACACCAATGATGTATCGGTCTAGCCACGAGCCAAACTCTTCAACTGCTCTGCTGGCTTGGGTAAGGGAGTCCAGGTGCCTGGAGCAAGTCCCCACCAAGAGTCACGCAGTAGAAACCCTCTGCAGATGTACAGGTCTGCTGTGTCCCTTAAACTTCATTTCTGCAGGCCACTGACACAGTAAAGAGTTCACTAGCTACTTGTCCATTACCATGTTACTCAGACAGAAAATAAAAGTATTTCGGCAGAGGCCTTGGTGGAGAGTCTCCTAGAAGACCTTTGGGATAATAAAATGATGGAGCTGCGAAGGGACCTCTGGACATAGAATCAAAGAATCTTGGGTTGGGTTGGAAGGGACCTTAGAGATCATCTAATTCTAACTCCCCTGCCATGGGCAGGGGCACCTTTCACTAGATCATGTTCAGAGCTCTACCCAACCTGTCCTTAAAACCTTTCAGGGATGGGACACCCACAACTTCTCTCAGCAACCTGTTCCAGTGCCTCACCACCCTCACAGTAAGGAATTTTTTCCTAATTTCTAATGTAAACCCACTCTTTTTCAACTTGAAGCCATTCCCCCTTGTCCTGTCACTGCATGCTCTGCTTTCAGCAGAGCTACCAACAAAGTTACATCAGGTTGCTCCAGGACATTGTCCAGGCAAGTGTTGAATGCTTCGAAGGATGAAGACTCCACAATCTACCTGGGCCCCCTTCCAGCTCCCCTGTTTTTCTTTACCTCTAGTCAGCAATTTGTATTCCTTCCCTCTCATCCTTTTGTTGTTCACTTCTATGATAGATCTGGTATGTAACTGGAAAATTTTGAACGTGGAACAAATGGAGGGAATGTATAAATTTGACTTGTCTCCAAGTTAATGACATATATGATGAGGGAGGAGGAGGAGATGAAAGCAATAAATGACAATGTACGTGAGAAATGTCAGTCTCTGTTTCTACACAGATTCCTTCAGGGAAGGCATCAGATCAGTAGTTTTTAAATGACATAAACAATCAAAGGGTTGACTGTGTAAACTTATGCTCCATCAGATGAATCTGAGTTGCTAAATAACGCTTTTGCTTAAGCCTGATCTAAAGTTCATCGAGATATACAGGTCTTTAAATGGACTTTGCTGGACTTTGTTCCTCTATTCTTGATTATAAGATTCCATGACAAGGAGTTTATCTCTCTCTATTTTTTTTTAAATACTCTTCATGCATTTAGACACTGTTAAACACATTAATAACGAGCCCTATTTTCCAGCTAAATTCCAAAAGACACTGATGCACATTCAGCACCTCTGAAAAGCAGACAAATCTTTAGGTGTCAAAATATGAATCCCAGCATACTTTTGAAAATACTAGCCAGGATAAATATAATTTTCCATTTTATAAATAATGTGAAACCTTTCACCTTTATGGTACCATTTAATGGTGACCAGAAATCATTACAGATGAAAGACTGAACAGCAAGCTACTATATTTGAAGCTCTGGAGGTAGCAGACTGGTTTCTAGTGGACAAATGGCCATATCATTCTTGGAGCTAATTAGTTCCTTTTGCCCTTTGTATGCTTTTATTTCCCTCATAATCCTGAGCTAGGAAACTCTAGGTCAAATGTGCTCAGAGGGCACTCACCAACTTTCTACTATCAGAAAGAGCAACCAAAAACTCAGAGTTGTCAAAGCATTTCACATCAGTGAAACTTTCCTTGCATATTATTTAGACTAGGTTGACTTTGGTAGATACATATTTATTCTCATTTATGGTGTGGAAATAAGCATTTATAGCCTAATAAAATATCTGAAAAAAGAATCAAAGGTTGCCTCCTGTCTAGAAATAAAGTCTTTGTTCTCATGCAGACTTCTGTCTGTGGTGGTCTGTACTTGGGAGAAGCCTTTGGAAAAGGCCATGTAGTCTTGCTTGGGATATAGACCAAATCAGAGCAGTCTCCAGGGCAGCTCTTGCTCTGGCAGCCACGGATGAGTTCAGTCTTTAGGTCATCCATCGGGCACATTTCACACACACTGTGAAATATAGAGGTACATTTCCCAAGTGAAAATTCAAATTCCAGGGACCCCTTAAATGCTGATATTTGTCTGCATACATGGCCTTGTTTGTGAATCTGTACTGAAGCCTGATACAACAGTGAGCCAAATCTTCTGTTGCTGTAAACAGATGCAGCTACACTGAGCTGTATCAGTGTTCTATTAAGAACCAGCCCTGAAGCCTGAAATCTGGATTACGAACCAGCATTTACTGGAAGCATGGATTGCAGCAGGAACTTTTGTTGGTGCCTATTGCAACAGACTCTTCACTCCTTTATAAAGTGCCTCTAGTGTTGCAGGCTTTTACTGAGGGAACACAATGGGGCTGGCAGGAAAGCCATGGCTCTTCAGCATCTCAGAAAAGAAAAAAAAAAAAAAGCAGAAAAAAAAAAAAAAGAAGAAGTCCAGTAGTCCTTAAGGATACAGCACTGCTAGGTAACTGGGACAATGAATTAACAAGGACTGACTTTTCCCTCCCTCTGTTTTCAAGGATAGTAAGTAACAAAATCTGGCAGGCTGAAAAGCCCCTGCTTGGAGGAGAGAGACAAAGAGGCAGGGCTGAAATGCATCCTGTCAGTTTAAAAAGGCAGAGTTTTGCATTTACACAATATGCCCATTCTTGTTCTCTTTGACTCATGGAAAAATATTGAACATTGGACAAGAATGTAGGAATGTGTCTGGTGTCTGATCTCCACAAAAATCTAAATGCCATTTGCATTCACGTAAGAAATTAAGACTGGCTGCCCAGGCTCCATTGATGTGTAAAGAAAATAACAGTAGTGATAGCAATATCATTATAATAACAGCAGTAACACAATTTTTAAAACTGGCTGTGTAACTAGTAAAAATAGAGCTCGAACCCAGGCGCTCCTGGCCCTCAATCCCAAACACAGCTCAGTAGAGCTTTCTAGACCATTTGCCTGTCACAAGCATTACAAAGGTTCCTCTCCACCGACAGCATCTGAAATCACTGCTAGTTTTTCTGGGTAGCAGAGGTTAAAGCTTTTTATTGCTTTTTTTGCCTTTAGATGCCATAATAGTTGCAGTGCCTATATTACCATCTATGGCAGACAGGCTGCGTGTCTGCCAGCTGTCAGGCAGCCTATTCATCTCCAGTTGCCTTTTGCCTACTTTCTGCAGCAGAAGAATTTCTCTTCACTGGATTTCATGTGCTGGAGTCCAATTCCTGCCAATGTTCCTGCTGCTTGGTTTTAAACCCAGGCTGGCTACAAGCCTGGGGAGCATGGGAGCCCGCAGCCCTGGGGAACCTGGGGCTCCTGGTGTCACGTGCAGCTCGCAGCCAGCCAGCTACGGCTCTGCGCCAGGGCAACATCATAAAACTGGCACTGTGTGAGTGGGGTTGCTGGCTAAAACCAGTCACTGGCTGGAGAGAGAGGCAACCAATGGGCTCACCATGGCCTCCACTGATGGGCTACTCTAGGATACACCAAGACACCCTCCCTCTGCTTGTCCCGTGGCAGACATGTGGAATCTGGCTACTTATCCTCTGCCTAGAACCCTCTCTTCTTTCCTCTTCTCACCTATCTAAGTTATGAGGTCTGTGTGGAGGGAATATTGGTACACATGATGTCTGGCTGCTCCTGACCCAGGTGTTCCTGGAAATTCCCTCAGGTACCTGCCAGCACCATTAGGCATCAGTACATCTCTACTACTGTGGTATTTTTCAATTTTACCAGGGCCTGATTTTTAAGTAGAGCGATGCAGGAAGATAGGATGGCCAGGTCTCCAGGCCATAAAGTCCAGATCCTATAATCATAGCCCTATGCTATATCATCTTTTGCCTACACACATCATGTTCCCATTTAAGAGAGGCCCTGAAATCATGAGAGGCAATGCTTGTATCTAGTCATTCCCTCTTTTTTTCACCCGGAAGGTTAGAGATCTGAAAATCCGCAGACCTGCAGATTTCCTGACCCACAGCATGAGCTAGTTACTCATTCATTGGAGGTGGAGAGAGGATGAAGAGCTCTGCCAGACCATGTGACAGGGGTAAAATAGATCATTCAGTAACATGATGTTTGTCAAATTGGTATGTTTATTTTAAATTTTCCTAGGTGTGTTTTCCAACTCATCACCTCCTTACTCAGGCTGTGAGAAACCACTTGAAATTTTGATTAAAACTCTAAGGCTAAGTCTCATAGCTCACAAGTATCAAACCTGGAGTCATGGGTTGCTCTTCCTGCCATTACTGCTATATGAAATTGCCTAAAGAAGAGGAAAAGCACCTTAAAAACCCTCCCTCACACAGGCCAGCCAGGAAGCCCACAGCCTGAGTCATTTGCCCACCTCCTTGCTCCCCAAGGAGCCTAGGTTTTGAGCTCCTGAATTTAACAGAAAGACTGCTGTAGACATCAGTGTGACTTGGATCAGGCTCTAGCTACCCAAGAGAAAAGATGGGCTTTGCAGCCCATCCAGATGGTTAACAGCTTTACATACAACCACTGCCTTATTAAATCTACAGTAAATTAAATGAACACTTAAGACACTCAACCGAAAGTGCTATTGACTGCAGTAATTAAATTGAAATACCCAATTAACCACACCAGAATAGGAAATGAATATATCATGAGGCACCACTCTGTAGTGACTGAGCCAATCAGATGCCGTCTATACCTTAATTTGTGCTGAAATAATTTTTAAAAGGCGTTTATGATTACTTAAAGATGTGTTTATATAGCACATGCATTTATATGTCTATATATATGTGTGTATATATATACACATACACATATACAGACACATACTATATTATTATATTTAAGTCTTCTGTCTGATCTTTTAGCCCTACATTGGCAGAGACATTAATTCCAGGTCAGCCACCATCCTCCAAGATAAACGCGCACATTATTAAAACATCTAAATCAGAAGGATTACAAATGTCCTTCAGCGGACTTTTTTTTCCCTTTATTGAGAACATTTACATGAAGGTGTCTGCTGTTTCAAAGCCATTTCAGACTGAGGCCAAAGTGAATGTTTGGGGGAAAAAGAAAAACAAAGAAAAAAGAAAGAGTCTTTTTTTCTCTGTATTTAGCCTGTGCTGTCAGGTCTCTCGGCCTGCTGCTCTAACCACAGCCACCCTAAAGGAAAAGTTTACCTTTAATTAAGACATCTAAGTGTTAGGATTCTTAGGCTCTGAGCCTCTCTCCCTTTCCTCCCCCTCCTTTTTTCAGTCAGGAGTGGAAACTTTATCTCATCTACAAAGGCACACTTTGTGCAAATCTTGATAGAATGCAATGATAAACCCTCCCTCCAGATGAGTATGGAAGGTTCTCAGCCATACCCTGTGAGAGGCCCTCCCCAGAAACGTGGTGATTGTGGGGCTGCCTCAGCTGCCTCAGAGAACATGGGCATGGCCACTCCACTCTGCTCTACCAGAGATGTGCACAACACCCTGGCTCTGGCTTGGCCTTTGGAGGGGAATTTGCTCTCCACAAATCATGAAACTGCAGCCTCACAACAGCAGTACTTGGAATGACAAAAGGTCAAATTGGGTTACAGTCACTCAACCCTACTGAGGTATTTGGGTAGTGGCAAGAGGAGTTATTTTTAATGTCTTGGTCTCATAGACAATAACCAGAGAGTGTCTATGAGACTGCAAGCCTTAATCCTCAGCTCAGGAACCACCAGATCCCAAGAAAACAGCAATATGACAGGGAAAAAGGCATTTTCCAAATTTGGAGGTTTCAGCAGGGAACACATTTCCTTTAATTTCCGCAGTCATCCTGCTCATCCTGGCATTGTCCATGGCATTTCCTCTGCCTTGTCCTGGGGTGGTGACCAGGTCCTGCTCCTGCCTGGAGCTGCTAATGGCTTCATTATCTTGATGTCCAATGGAAAAGCTGAGGCACGTGCCTCTCCTTAATGACTTTGGACCCTGCATCCTTGTGGGACCATGTTCAAAGGGTCTGAACTGCTGTCCTCCCACAGGCTATGGAGCTGGGGAAGGCAGAGGTGACCCTACCATGGTTCTGTAGTATTTTAGAGTGGTCATACAGGTACCATTTCTCTAGATCTTCTCTTTGTTTTTGTCATGCCTCCATTTTGCCCACTTCCATACATTTTCTGGCCCAAACTGATCTCTTATTGTTCCTCCCCTCATAAGTGGAATTGCAGCCACTGTGGCCCTCTGCCACTGTTTATGCTGGCAGAGACCAGTAGATATTGGCAGGAAAACTTGGATGGGACTCACACAGTGAGAGGGCAGGGAGGGAAGAAAGGGCACACTGTGGCCCTCAATGCCTTTGCCTTCCTTACAGAGAGCATGCCCACAGATAGAGGGAAGGGAGGTCACGAGTGGAGTGAGAGGTCTCCTAGATGGTCAGGAGACTGGACAGGTTTTAAAATGCTTAGATCTGAAAGGTACTTTAAATCCTGTCAGGTATCTGTAAGACCTGTAACACCCTCTCTGTGGAAGTCGCTCAGCTGGCCCCCGAAGCTTTCTTTTATTTATCTGACAACACCTCTGAATACATCGTGCTGCCCACCCTGTCTCGTGAAGAAGAGGTCATACAGCCAAGTACAAAATGTGCGCTGGAACAGAGACACCTCAGGCTCCAAAATACATGGACATACGTGAGCAGCAGGGTGAAGCTGTGCTGCTTTGGCCATTTCTACTGCAAGAAGAGGCAGGAGAAGTGAGTCTGCTCCTAACCAAAGTGTCCCACCTTTATGTCTCTGAGATGCCCAAGTGACCCAACCCTGACTGAAGCCAACAGAAAACTTGTAACAGGCCCTAAGGCCTGTCCTTGCTGCATCAGAGCTGAAAAGAAGAACCTGGCCTGGACTGCCTGGCTACTATTCAAAATGGCTCTTAGTTATAAAGAACAAATTGTAAGTTCTCATGTAATGTTCCTGGCAGAATCCAAACTTGTAAAAGAAAAGTGTGTAAACATCATTCCCACTCAGGAACTGTGCAGTGTTATTTTCTGACCCCGATGCACTTTGACATATCGCAGAACTACACAGGTTGAATCTCCCTCTGATGGTCTTGAATGAAAAATTTCAAAAGGTTTCTCTCCTTTTCTTTCCCTCACTGCCTAATACAAAGAAACATCTCATTTTGCTCATGTAGATCTAAAATGATGAGATATAGCTTAGAAATTACTTCAAGTCCAGCAGGGAGATTATGAGCAAAAGCAGTTCATGAGCTCTGATTCTGCATTTACCTGCTGTGAGGAGCAGGTCCCAAAGCCCGTACCCCTCCAACGAGCCCTGCGAGTGCGTGAGAGATTTGTTTACATGCCTGGGGAACAAAGTCATGTCATGGAAATTCTGAAAAAGGCTTTGCTGAAATTTACTTTTCTGTTTTCCAGCCTAGTTGAAAGGAAGCACAGCTTCTCTGAACCTGAATCCTCCTCCACTGGCAGATTATTTATTAAACAGCGATGGTAGGCTGGAGCTGTTTTCACTTAAGGACAATTCTTTCAAAGCCTAATGGAGAAGCAGAGTTGCCATAGTTACCTGAGCAAGCCCTCAGCACAGCACAGTTTCTTCCTACAACCCAAGACTTTAGGTCAACTTGCAAGTTTGTCAGACAAAGCTTAATGATTTGCTATTTCATGCAAGTGAATTGCATTTATTAAGCGAGAAGGTGAAGTGCAAACCACGGGGACAGGCTTGCCACCCCCCCACCCCGCCCCCCTTTCTTTTTGTGCTGATCCAGAAGCCCATGGGGTTCACACCAGCTGGAAATTCTGCAGGGTATCTGGACAGCTGGGGAGGAGTTTGGAGTAAAAACACATTTAGATCTTGGCACTGGTTTCAGCCATCCAATCCAGCCCATCATTAACAGCTTCTGTACAGCACTACTCTCCTCTAGGGGCTGTAAAAATGAACAAAACCTTTGTTCAACCTAAACTTCCTTTCCTTGTCCGCTGTTCCTGCAGACTTTCCATTCTAGTGGTCCTATTGTTTCATTTGGAAATGTCAGAGAGCTGCACAGTGTGTCCATTTTATAAGGAATATATTTCATTTTTGGATGCCAAAATCATACACTGTGTTGTTCCACAATTAATTTACTTCAAATTTGCTTGGGTTCACTATGGCTTGTCTGAAATGGTCTTCTTTTTTTCTCTTTCTTTTTAATTTTTCTTTTCTTTTCTTTCTTTCTTTCTTTCTTTCTTTCTTTCTTTCTTTCTTTCTTTCTTTCTTTCTTTCTTTCTTTCTTTCTTTCT
>VZUI01067431.1:0-15288 GCA_013401135.1 Cettia cetti | reverse complement strand
GGCCAGCCAAAAAAAAAGGGAAAAAAAAAAAAAAAAAAAAGGAAAAAAAAAAAAAAAAAAAAAAAAAAGCAAGCAGATTCCAACGAGCATTTCTACCCCAGGGGATCTCTGCGGGAGTTCCCTGGCCGTGGCAGGGGGCTTGGACTAAATGACCTTTAAAGGTCCCTTCCAACCCCAACTAATGTGTGATTCCACGATCTGTCCTGCAGGGATGAGCAGCTCGGGTGCTGCCGGTGCCCAGCGCTGCACACGGGGAGCAGGAAAAGCCAAATATCACACGTGTCCCTCTGGGAGCGTCACGGCTCCATCGCACTGCCCCAAACAGCTGCTCCGAGAGGATTCCCCCTCCCCTCGCTGCCCCCCAGCTCTGCACAACCCCAAATCCCCGCTCGGATCCTGCCCCGCAGCCCAGCCCAGGGGAAGGCAGCAGGGAAAAGCTGATCCTGCTCCCTGACAGAGAAACCCTCCCTGGCGCCTTTCCTGCACCGTCAGGGATGGAGCTGCCCCCAAACACGATTTATTTATTTTTTTTTTTTTTCTCTCAAGACCTCACGTCATGCTCACGTGGATGATTATTTTTATTCTCCTGACCGCATGCACGGGGTGGCACGGGTGGGTGACAGCTCAGGTCGGCTCAGCCAAAAACCCGTCCAAACGGCCACTTCCACCCTCCCCATGCCGTGCCACGCCCGGGCAGCGTGGGGATGGAGCTGCTCTGCCACCCCGAGCCCCCGCGGCTCCCGGGGCGGCCGCACCCAGGGGATCACGGGGGGCAGGAGCCCCTCCCGTGCTGGGGTGTGCCCAACAAGCCCCACCCTGCCCCGGGCACCCAGCGAGTGCCGCATCCCCAGCAGCTCCAATCGCGGGCACAGCTCTGTGTCCCTGCAAAGACACGCACTGAGGCGCCGGTCATCAAACCCTGCGGCCACAGCAGCCACAGGCACGGCGCTGCCCAGCAGAGTTTCTTGCTAAAATCATGAGAAGGAAGAAAAAACCCCAATAACTGCCTTTATCAAGGATTTAGAACCGCTGGCTTGGAGAAACGCTTGGGAATGCAGAGCCAAGCTGTGGAGAGCAGGAACGGGGCATCCTCTTCCCCTCTCTCAGCCAGACCCCGGCCCCAAATCCCAGCCCTGCTGGTCAGCACGGCTCCTCCAGCTCCAACCAGCGGCACCCGGCCTTGATTTTCTCCTTTCCCTCTTTCCATGCTGCCTTCCCAGGCGGCTCCACACTCCTGTAAGTGATGCTCAGAGCCACATCCCGAGGGATCACTGCACCTTCGGGGTCTTCAGCACCACCAGCCCAATTTCTGCCACCTCAAGATCCCCAGTTCCTCAGGGGTGCTCTGCTCAGCCCTTCGCCTCCCCGGGACGATCTGCTCTGCTCCCCTCTGCTTCGTCCCTCCTGTCTCCTCACGGCCCCCAAATGAATCCATCTCCAGTGTCCAGGGGAGGCATTTGAACCCAAATGCCTCATTTTTAGCTCACAATGCGAGGGAAAGGCAGCCCCAAGGAGCCCTGTTAGTCTCCTGTCCTGCCGAGATTTTAATCTCTTTGTGATCAGATAAAGGCAGAGGGAGATGGAGACGCGCTCCCTGCAGAGAGGGGCCATTCAGACCTGGTTCCTGTAATAAAGTGATTTAATAGATCTAAAGAGGCCAATTCCCTTCTTTCTCCCACAATTACTTCCTGTGGGTCATCATTCACATATGTAAATGAAGAGGGGAAGGAGCGGGTTTGGAGGGGCTCTGGAGTGTTAAGCCCCAAAGCTGGTTTGGGGCTCTGGGCACAGCGAGCCCTGAGCGTTGCCCCCCCGGCTTTTGGTGGCTTTTGGTGGCTTTTGCCCCCCGCCCGCAGCCTTGACTCCCTCCCCGGGAGCGGAGCGGACACGGGCTCTTGGGAAGCACCGGATGCCGGGATGGGGGCAAGGACCCGATTTCCTCAAGCCACCCAAAAGCAGCGAGGCCTCGGTGGGAGCACGAGTTGATCCCTCCCCAGGAGAGGCCCGTGCCGGGATGCTCCGGGAGCACCTCCGGCTGTTTCTGCAGGAGAGCAGAGGCTTTGTGCCACCAGCGAGCGGAGCAGGAGGCAAAACCCGACCCGGAGGAGAGGAATTCTCCATCAGCCCGAAGCTCCTGGTGGTGCAAAGCCCTTTGCTGCAGCAGCACGGGAACCCCCCACACCCCGGCCCCTCTGCTACCCAAAAAAAGCCATTTCCCCTCAGAGTTCCCCGTATTTCCCAAACGCTGCAATCTCGGGGATCCCAAGGTTCCCTGACCTTAGAAACTGGGGGGCACCGGGAGGCTGCAGGCTCTCCGGGCAGTGGGATGCTCCCGACAGAGACACCCCAGCTAATTCTTTTCCCCTGCAGGAATGTGAGCAAGAGCAATCAGGAAACCAGACTGTCTGGGGGCAATAAACCCCCGGGAGAAGGGCGGGAGCTGCTCCCCGGGAGCGCTGGGTCCCGCTGTGCTGCATTGAGATGCAAAGGCCCATTTGCTCTCTGGAGAACACCGGGAGCTGTTTTCCTCCGGCTGATTTGGAGCCCTTGACTCCAAAACCAGCTGTGCCTGGCACAGCAGCTCCTACCGAAGCTGTGTCACAGCCAAGAGGGAAGGGATTTACCGCCTTGGCTTGGCAGTCCTGCCTGGAGGCTCCGCTCGTGGGCAGGGAGTGAGCGACCCCCTGCTCCAGGAGCTCCTCACAGCCCAGGGCTCAGCCCTGCACCCCCAGCCCACAGGATGGACCCGCTTTGGGGGGCTTTGGGGGGCTTTGGGCCCGGGAGGAGCCGCAGCCGCTGAAGGTGGGACTGCTCCAGGGACTCCCCAGAGGCAGCACCGCGGGGCCGCCCTCAATCATGCGCACAAACCCCCCGGGTTCGCTCCAGAGACACCCGTGCCCCCTTGGTTCGAGCTCACTCTGCTCCCCAGCCCCACGGAACCCGCACTGAGCCCCTCGATACCCGCACGGAGCCCCCCGATACCCGCACGGAGCCCCCCGATACCCGCACGGAGGCCCCCGATACCCGCACGGAGCCCCCCGATACCCGCACTGAGCCCCTCATCCCCCCCAGCGCGGGCCCCGTTTTGGGCACCATCTCCACACCCCTTCCCCCAGCCCCGGGGGATCTCCCGGCTGCCCCGGGCGGTTCAAGGAACTTCAGCCCCTAATCCACGACTCCCCCCGGTGCGGGGTCCCCGACGCGCGTGGGGCTTCCCCGCTCAGCAAGGTCAAACCCGGGCACGGCACTGTCACGGTCACACGGGATCCATAGGGACACAAACCCGACTTTGTGCCACGCGCGAGTGGGACAAAGGGCGCGGGCAGGGATGCCCAGTCCCGGGATGGGCTCCCGGCTCGGTCCCGCATCCCGGCCAGGTTCCCGGGAGCGGGTACCGGGATAACTCCGCCCGTTCCCCGCGTCCCTCGGAGGCCGAGCGGCGTCCCCGCTCCGGCGCATCCCGCCCGGCCCCGCGGGCACCTGCTCCCCCTGCTCCGGCCCCGAGGGGCTCCGCAGGGAACAACGACGGGAAAATCGCTGGGGATCAGCTTACAGGGCCGGTCCCCGGAGAGCAGCCCCGCCCGCGGCCGTGCCTGCCCTTCCACCCGCCCGGGGACCGCGGCCGGAGCCCGGGCTGGGGCGGGGGGAGCCACGGCCGCGCGTGGGGGCGCCGGGGGGGGGGTCCCCATCCCACCTCCATCCTCCGCAGGACCCCCCGCGGGTCCGGCCCCGTACCTGGTGCACGAAGACATCCACGGGGGAGTCCAGGGTGGCGCCGCCCTTGGCGGTCATGGAGAGGAAGCCGAAGCCCATGCGGACGTTGAACCACTTACAGATGCCGGAGCCGTGCAGGGGCTGGGAATCGTTCTCGGCCTTGGGGGAGTCTCCGGCCGGCTCCTCGCCCGGCTTCGCACCTGGCGAAAGACCCACGGAGCCGCTGAGCCGCGGGGCTGGGGGAGCCTCGGGTGCCCCCCGGCCCGGCCGCCCCGCGCCCAGCCCGCACAGGAACCTCAAATCCTGCTCGGGGTGCCCAGGCTGGGAAATGCCCAAAAAAAAAAATTAAAAAAAAATCCCCAACCCCCCCCAAAAATCGACAGCGAGCTCTGCCTCCACGTGTGCAAGGGGATCACCCCAGGAAACGAAGGCAGCTCCTGCCAGCACGACCCAGGCGGTGCTGGAGTGGGAGCCTTAAATCCGTTTCTCCTTCAAAAACGCTAAAAACGAAAAAAAAAATAAAAATTGCAGGCACATACACAAAAAGACCAAACGAGCAACGAAAAAAATTAGCCAAATTACTTTTCTAGAATTAAAATATAATCCAAAAAAATTTAAAAAGGGGAAAAACTGCCCCAAAATACCAACCCGACCCCCCCCCCCCCCCCCCCCCCTGCCCCCAGCAAACCACGCTGGAGACTCTCCCTTGCCCTCAGCATCCCCCCCTTGCACCGTCCCACCCCGCTCCCAAACACCCCCAGCAGCCACCACCGGCCCCAAACTTCTGGGGTCATCCTGGGGCTGGAGGGGGGGGATGAAAAACCGCGATCAATCCCCCCCTGCGAGCCCCCCAGCGCTGCGCGGGGCAGAGGGGCCCGGCGGGCCCGGCCGCGCTGCCGGGGCGCAGCGGGACTGCCTGCGCCGGGGTCGGGGGGGTCCCTGCGCCCCCCAGCCGGGCTCTGCCGTCGTTATTAATAATCGCGGAGCCGAGGCGGGCTGCGACAATAATATAACTTAACCTGCAAACTGCTGGTTGGAAACAGACCCCATCCCGACACTCGCTTGCAAATTCCGAGTTGTGGCTGTTACCGCCTCCTCCCTCCTCCTCCTCGGCCAGCTTTGAGGGTATCAGGCCAGCCAAAAAAAAAGGGAAAAAAAAAAAAAAAAAAAAGGAAAAAAAAAAAAAAAAAAAAAGGAAAAAAAAAAAAACAACCAACAAAAAACCCAGCTTAGACCCCGCCGGGAGGGAGCCGGGAGAGGTTTGACTCCATCTTCACTCCAACAATAGGGGTGGGAGGGAGCGGGAGGGTTTTTTCAAAGGCTCCCAAATTCTCGCAGACAATAGCAGCCCCCGCCCCCCCCCCCAGGACCCACCCGCGGGGCCGGGGGGCGCCGGGCCCTGCTCCGCCATCCCGTCCCCACGTGATCCTAATTAACCCCCCCGGTAATAGCGACACATTCCGGGAGGGATTTGCGGCGGGGGGGTGCTGTGGGTTGACCCCCCCCACACTTCGGGCACTTAGGGGCGAGGCCACCTGTCAAGGGAAGAGGTGACACCCGCGAGGGGGGGCTGGAGGTGGGACCCCCGGACATCGCGGGGAGCTTCCACGCCGTTTCTCCGCGCCCCCTCCCCACGAGCGGAGCCACCTGCGGTGGGAGCGGAGCCGCGACCCGGTGGGACGGGGGAACCGGCACCGGCCGGGCTGCAGCAGCGGGGAGGGGGCGGCTTTCCGGGACACCGGGGCCCTCCTGCGCCCCCAGCCCCATCCCGTGTCCCGCGAGTGGGGCGCGCACCCCGGCCCCGCGCGACCCCCGCGGCCGCGCTTCCCCCGTCCCGGCGGCACCGGCGGCGGGGAGCGGTGCCGGGGCGGGGTCGGGGGCAGGGGCCCGGAACCCCTTTGTCGCCTCCTCCCCGGCGTGAGGCGGCCGGCGGAAGGGGGGGGCGAGGCTCAACATGATGGCGGCCGAGGCCACGGGTGAGGAGGGCGGCTCGGGCGCTGCGGCCGGGACGGCGGGAGCCGCTGCCGCCGGGGAGCTGGGGCACTGCCCTGCCTTGTGCCGGGGCCGGGCGCCGGAGTCGCAAGGCCCCTTCCTGGTCGGCGGCGGCCCCCCAGGCGGGCCGGCTTTGTGCTCGGTTCTGGGGCTCCTGGAGCTGGGCGCGGGGTCAGCCCCTCCGGCGGCCGCTGGGGCTGCCGATCCCGGCTTCCCCCCGCTGCCGCCGCCTCCGCCCCCGTTGGCCGGGGGGCTGGGGACAGTGGACGAGGGAGACTCGCTGGACGGGCCGGAATACGAGGAAGAGGAGGTGGCCATTCCGCTCAACGCGCCCCCCACCAATCAGTGAGTACCCACCGCCCCCGCCTCAGTCCTTGTGGGGAGTGGGTACCGCGCCGCCGGGCCCCCACCGCTAGCCGGGGAAAGTGTGTGTCAAACTCGGCTGGAAGTCTCGCAGAACTTCTGCGTCCCACCCCTTCACCTTCCCTCCCTCCTCCGGTTCCGTTCTAGCAGGAAGTTTGCTTCGCGGGGACGCTGCCCGGGGTCTGCGGAGGGCAGCGCACCCGCAACCCGGGAGGGTGAGCGGCGGCAGCAGAGAGGTCGGGCTCCTTCCCCTTCACCGGGAGCTGGTCCTCCGGTACTGAGTGGGACCAGCTTATGGGAAAAAGGCGTTTGGATTAGTTTTTTGCAAGAAGTTTTCATGGCAATACTGCAGACTGCCAGGAAGAGTGAGCTCTTCTGGTTGTGGTTTAAACTATCTTTGGGGAGACTTTTCTGTTCACTGGTAGCCCCTTCTTAGTTAGAGCCGTAAACTTAATATCTGTAAATAGATTAAATACCCTATTCATGGCATAAAATGCTTTATTTACGGCGTCATCATTTTGTATTGCATTGCTTTCTACTAAAAAAAGAGAAGGTAACTTATCTTTTCCATTTCATATAGAAACAAGTCCAAAATAATTCCCACATGTTGGATACTTTTAAAAATTCAGGCAGTCTTGAATCATGGATTTAAAATGAATTAAAATAATTTCTAATTTTAAAAGTGTTATTAGGGAATATTTTTAGAAATGTTTTAACTGCCTTGCTGCTCAAATAATTTAAAGTTGTTTTCATTTAGGTTATGCTTGGAGAGAGCCAACACTAGGAATAAACTGTAAACTTATAGCTAGGTTTTATTTATTTATCCGTGCATTAGGTTAATTTTGATTCCTGCAGTGCTGGTAATAGAATCTTGCACTAGAGGCAGACTAGTTCTTTGTTTATGTTGTGTGAAATATAAGATCAGATAACTTCATATAGAGTCCATGTAAAAAGAAAGTTCTCTAAACACAACCTTTGGATTTCACTGTAGAAAATATGCAGGTTTACACAAAACACTTCAAGGTGTGTATAACCTTACATATCCTTATCATATTCTCTCCAAAATGAAATTGTTTCAGAGGCTTAAGTTTTTCATTAGTATCATTTATATAAATATGTTGTTCCTGAAGTTCTCACAAGTGTAGTGTATAATTTAGGGCGTAACATACAGTTGTCAGAAAGTTAATCTAAAAATCTGTGTGATTTTTGGGTTCTTACTTTATATTGTCATAACGTGACTGACAGTTAATTTCTGCATTATGTTACATACTTTAAGGATTTCAGGAGCTGTTGTCATTTTAAGTGGGACATAAAATTGTAATATTATAGGGCTTATTTTAAAATTATTCTCTCTAACTTTGACAGGCTTCCTAGCAGTCCTTTATCCTTTTAGTTTCTGAGCTTTGTGGGAAAGTTGGTAAACGTTAAAGCCTTGTTTTCTGAAGACAGTGTTTGAATAATTTTGCTTTTGTTGAAGTCCCTAATGAGCTAGAAATAGGATTAGGCAGTTTTGAAAGAAATCTGGGAAATGGAAGCACATAAAAAGCGAAGTTACTTCTTCAGGACTGTGCGCCAAGCACGTGAGGGACAGGATTTTGCTTTTCTGATTTGCGTCTCTGAAAAGTAGAGTGCTTCTGTCAGACCTGACTAAGTTACTCAGAGAACTGAGGAAAAGGCCAAACATCACGCTTTTAACAATATTTTTGTAAAGCAGAACAATTATTCATGAATAATCAGTTTTTGGTAATTAATTGTTATATCTACAATTCTGAGTAAATTTTTCAGTCGAAATGTTGTCTTGTGTAATACCCTAACCGTGTGCAAATGTCATGGTTAACTTTCAGAAAAGAATGTGAAGGTTTCTGGCAAAGGGTACAAGATAGGAGAAGACTTCAGTCCTGATTTTGTTTTGGCTGAGAAGCTGCTTACTTTGCACGGGACCAGGGCATAGTTCTGTAGTTAAATGTTCTTCTGTTGAAGAATGTGATACTGGAGCAGACAAGAAGTAAAAACATTTAGAAATTGATTCAGAAGTTTGTACTTCCAAATACTTAAGCTTCATTTTTGTAATTTTTATCCTTAGTGTGTGACTTTTCCATAAAATATTTAAGTTGTCTGATGATTTAGGAGCTTTTCTGTATTTCATTCATCTCTTATTTATGGTATGCAGCATCAGTTTTTACTATTTTCAGTTAAGTCATGAAATTGGTATATGTCAGTATAAATTCTTTTCAGCACTGCTGTTTTATTTTGGAAATGCCCTTTCTTTGTAATTATACCATCTGCTTCTATAGAGTTGAGCTCCTGATTTATTATCAAAGCCAGAGATCATCATTAATCTGTTATTAATATATAACATTATTAATCATTATTAATCTGGGGAAGCTCGAGTATGAGTCTTTGAAAAGACTAATTGATCTTTCAATTTAAATTTGTATTAAATTTTTCCAGTTGGATGTGATTACAGGACTGCTGTTCCATTTGTTTGATTGGCAGCTCCATTTCCCACTTCTTTCTTATTCATTCAGTTTTTATAGAAGAAATGCGGGGTGGCTTGATCAATAATCCCACAATTCTGTCACATGGCTTTTTTGTATTAATTGTTTACAATGTCTTATGTGTGCATATGAAATTTGAGAGTGCTCTCCTCTGGCCTTGCAATTACAATACAAAATTCCCATTCTCCTCTATAAGAATGCAAAGGTGTTATTTCTTTTATAATAGTAACAATTCATTTGGTTTGTTTGCCTTTTCATGGACATGCATTGCATTTTAGGATTTCCCAAGTGGTTACTCTCTCTCTGGAGAGAAATAGCTGGTAAATGTTGCTGCTTGTTTTTCCAGGTTCAAACTCCAGTCTTAAGTTTGACTCTTAAGAGTAAAATAAAGTAAAACATTCTGCATAAACTTTGGCACAACTTTCACTTCTTCTCTGAGCTTGTTTTGCCCAAAGCAAACAAAAAAACTCTCAAACAAAACTCAGACAAAATACAAGTTCCTAGTCTTCCAAGTTTTAGGCTGTAAAGATGTTACTAATGCTTTTTTAAATATGGGTATGCTTTTAAATAGTGTTAAGTTGACATTCTGGCTTTCACAGTAACTAATATGAAGAGATGGGAAATGAAGCACGTGTAGGTTCTACACTTATCATCAGGATGTTTTAAATATAATTTGTTCAGGGAGGTTTGGGAAATACGTCTTCTTTTAGTGTGTATTCGATCTGGACTGAAACTAACTTGAGGTTTGTCTATTCAGCGTGTGTGTGGGTTTTCATTTATACGGAGCACAGCACGGGTGTGTTCATGTTGCAGCTTAATGCTAGGTGGGAGGCACAGGATACTAGGGAATAAAGTGGGTGACTCTGTGTTTGTTTAGGTCATTTTTTCCTTTGCTGTCTGCCCCATTTGTAGAGCTCAGTGACAGAGGCTCAAATAGTGTAAGGAAATGCCTTTGGATTTAATGAATGAATGAATGCTGAATCTGTTATGTACTTGATTTAAAATCTAGGCTGACAAAATTATTGTATATCCTAGTGTTGCAAGAATGTGGCAGCAGCAGTTCCAGTGTTGCAGCAAAACCGTCATTTTCATATGGTGTTTTTTGAGCATTTGAAATGGAAATCAGTTGAAACCTGAAAGTGATCTACCAAAATGAAATAGACTGTTAAAATACTGTATGGTTAAAACAAATCTTGCCCAAAGCAGATGTATTCTTACAGTCACTCTTGGTGCTTGTTCAGACAACATAATAACAAGAAAAAGCACTGAAGATAAAGACAGGTAGAGAAATATTAAGTAAGAATGGATTGCATTAAAGTTGAACATTTTTCTGCTTAATCATAGAGTGAAGTTCTAGTATCTTCACATAACTGTTCAAGGTGGCAAGCTGAGAGTTCTGCATTTGTTTCAATAACTCATGAATTTTTTTTTCTGAATAATTGCAGAAAGTCTTTTTCCAGACTAATGAATAAATTGGTCACACTATAAACTGTGAGGAAATGATGTTGGTATGTTTAGTTAGGCACTACTAAAAAAATTAAATGTGATGTGAGTAGATTTTAGTGTATGAGGTTTCTTTGTTCAGACATTAATGTAGTTAGCATTGAATATTTTCTTTTTTAGATCAATAATTTCTCCATCAGTTCCTGTTGTGCGTGGAAGAGAACTTACTTTTCTAAAGTTGGTGGACAGTGTAATCTGGGCCGCTTCTGGCTGGATGTGTTGTGTTAGAAGTAGTCTTAAATGAGTTGTTAAACACAGTAGAACATTGTACCTAACCTGCTACAAAAGTGAAGCAGTAAGTAAACTGAGTGTGTTAGTTCATAGGTAAATGAAAACTTCAGATAAACAAAACCAGCAGTAGGACAGCATTTGAAGCCAGAAGCTTGAGGATGATTTTTTAGTAGTTTAGTCAGTACGTCGAGCTAACATCAGATAATGTAATTTTGTTTAAACAGTGACTAGAGTCTCTTCACCTGCTCTTTTAGTTTTTATTTTGTGTCATAGATTGAGTCCCATAATATCAGTGTGGGATTTTGGCAGTTCATCTACTAGCCTACCCCACTGTGAAGCATAATACTGTGCTGTGTTTTTCACCCATATAGATGTTTTGTGGTTGTGAAGGGAAGAGGAACACAAATTCTCTATTGAGGGCTTAGGTCTCTTCAGTATAGGACTCCATATTTTGATTTAGGCATAAACTTGTAAAACCCCCATAGTAATTTTCCAGTTTCTTTCATATCTTTCATATCTTTCTCCCAGACAAAACAAGTTATATGTCTTGCTGGTAGGCACAGTATGGAGGGAGGAGAAGGCATCTTGCTTTTACATAGTCCTTGTGCTGTATGCAAATATTGCAGGGTTGATTCCCCAGTGTCCCTCCAGAGTATGGTCAGTACCAGTAAAATGTTACAGTGTTAGACAAAGTTTGTATGCTTGACTTGCTTTATTTACTTTTATATACTAGTTAAAGACTGAAGATGGTCTTTAATAGTTTTTTTTTAATATAAAATACCTGCTCTATGATTCTTGATAGTGATAGAGCAGAAAAAAGTTTGTTACTAAATTAGTGTATCTTTAAATCATATTTACTGCTGAAAGTGCTGAGGAATAATCAGCATGGATTTATAACAGGAAAATTGTGCTTAACCAACCTAAGAGCTTTCTGTGATGTAATCATTGACTTGAGGGAGAGTTTACTATAACTTTAGTATGGCTTTGGACACTGTCTTCCGTAGTCACCTTACGGACAAACCAGCAGAGTACAGGCTAGGTAAAAGGACATGAGGTGCATTGGAAACTGGTTGAATGACTGGGAATAGAGCGTGATGATCAGCAGCTGAGTCCAGATCGAGGCAGATTACTGTGGGTGTTTCCTAGGATACCCCCAGGGACCAATTCTGTGACCTGGATGCTTGGACAGAGTGCATGCAGCCTTAGCAAGTTCACAGAAAATGCAAAACTGAAAGAGGAGTAGCTGAAACACCAGGTAGTTGTGCTGACATTCCAGGTGATGGGGACAGGTTGGAGAATTGCACTGCGGGAGATTTTATGTAGTTAAAGGAAACACAGAGCTCTGGCACTGGGGAATAGTGTCTCCAAGCATGTGGTGGGGCTAAAGAGCTGGAAGGCAGCTCTGCAGAGAAGCGTGTGGACATGAGGATGTGAATAAAGCCAGCAGTGTGCCTGTGTGGCGAAGAAGGCTGATGGTATTGTTGGGAGGAGTGTTGTCAGCAGCTTGAGAGGGATCCTCGTTCCACTCCGCTCAACACTGGTGAGACACATCTGGGCTATTCAGTGCTGGATTTGTTAGTGCAGGACAGATATGGATTTACTCGAGGGAGGTCTGTGCAAGGCTGTCAAGGTGATGAAGGGAGTGGATCATCTGTCAGATAAAGAGATGCAGAGAGATCTGGGACTGTTGAGCCTGGAGAAGAGGAAGTTGAGTGGGTCTTAAACATGAGTATAAAAATCATCTAGTAAGGGTTGAGATGAGAGTACCAGACTGACCTCAGTGGTGTGAGGTGACAGGGCAAGAGGCAACAGAGACAAATGGAAAGACCTGAATTTCCATTTAAATGCAACAGGATGCTTTTGTTTGTTTGTTGTTTTGTTTGGTTTTTTTTTTAAATGGTGACAGTGATCAAACAGTGACAAATATTGCTCAGAGTGGTCATGAACTCTCCATCATTGAAGATGTTCATGACCCAGTGGAAGACAGACCTGACTGAGAAACCAGATGCAGCTGATCCTACCTGAGCTGGGGGTGAAAGGGGGGGATACGGTTGAACCAGATGATCCCCAGTGGTGATCTCAATTCAAGTGATTCTGTCTGTGTGTAAAAAGATACTATTACGTGAGGATCCATGTTACAGGACCTATTTGCTGAAAAATTAGTCAGGAACAAAGTCAGGACAATTTCTAATAGGGGAGATTTGTAATGAAAGTATAAGAAATTTTTAGCTTGGCAAAAAGAATATTTCCTTTCTTTCTGTATAGACACATATCCTATTTTCTCTGGTAAAAACTCATCTTTTAAAAGATGAATCTGCCTTTAAAAAGGTTTTTCTAAAGTAGCTAACAGTGCCTCTTAAATATTCAGTAATTTGCTTCAAATACCTAGTCTTTACATCTAGGGTGTGTTTTTATTATAATTATTCACATGTACAAAGTAATGTCCCAAATGTTGCTAGATTAATTTCAAAGCTCCAGTCATATTTCAGGAATGGAGTATTGAGGTTCCCAGGACACTTGGTGTACACAGTGTGTTATGGCAAGTTACAGTCTGATTCTTAGTAAGATTAGACCCAGAAGAGTAATTTTTGTGTTCAAATTTCAGTATTTTCAGTTACTTTTCAGGCCAACTTTACACCATACCACTTCTTTTGTTGGTGTTCTGTTTTTTGCTAAACTGAAATAGCAGTAGTTGTTTATCCTCAGCTGCTAGTAGTTGTGGGGTTTTTGAGTATAAAGGTTCATCAGGATTGGAATATATAGAATCATAGAACCATAAATCAGCCCAGATCGGGATGAACCTTGAATGTTCTTATGCCCCAGCCTGAGACTATATTGCAACCTGCTCAGTCACATCCTGAAAACTTGAAGTGAGGTTTTTCTTCCTACTGAGGGAGGTTGTTTCAGTGAATGATTTTAACTGCTGGAACATTGTGATGAGGTACTCCTGAGCCTTTTCTTCTTCAGAGAGGAGAGGCCTAGCTCATTCATTCCTCATGGTACAGGTTCTCCAGCCATTGGTTCATCTTAGTGTCTCTCCTTTGGATCTTGTCTGGCCTGTTCACGTCTTTTTTGGGTTATGTGGACCAGAACTGGAACACAATGCTCCGGCCGTGGGCGCACAGCTGGATGGACTGGGATGATCACCATCTAGGTTTAGCCAACTTTTGGTAATCAGTTCAGGAATTGTATGATAATTATGTGTAGGTTTTGTGTAAGATGTTTCTCTGAAATTTTGATCTTTTTTTATTCTTGTTTTGAGTCTACCTCTTATTTTCCATAAAATTATGTATCTGTATGTAAATGTTTAGCCATTTAAAGGAAATTCTGTTTATGGCTCATTAGGCTTTGTATGGTTATTTTATAGATAACTAGGATTATAATTTTTATTTATAAAATTCAGGAATGTTCATAAGTGAATCAATTTCTTCTCAGTATTGCCATCTATTGGTAGAGTTAGCACTAGAGCTGTTACAGGATTCAAGGTTGGATACTTGCCTAATACTGAACATGAAAGAACTACTTGCGCTATCTTATTCAAACCACATTTTCCCCTCAGTTTTTTTTTCTTGCATGGATTTTTGTGCTTTCTAAGCATCTGTGATTTTTTTTGTTATTTTCATTCCTTAAAAGGATGCTAGAGAAATGTCTTTATTCCTCTAAAAGCAGCATGCTACCGAGTCTAAAAACAGGTGGTTTTTTTTCTTTTTCTCAGTTTTGCACACAATTTTTTTATGTTATGCTATGAGATTTGTTCTGTATGCGTTGTACTCTAGGTTCCTAGTGCATGCTGGAAGATTTGAACATGTTCAAATGTTCACAATTTGGATGAGGGTTTGATTTCCAGTGTATAAATAACTTCCAGGGTTTTCTCATTATATAAACAGTTAATCCATCCATGGATATGACACATCTCTCTCTCAAAGCAGTCCAGCTTGCAGGAGGAGGTGAGAGTGGAGCACAGAACCAAAACCTCTGTTTGATTAAAGAAGGTGAGGTACAAGGAGAAGGAGGAGGATGAAAGAGCCTCTGGTACATTTAATGAGGGTAATGGCAGACAAATTGAACATCATCTTACAAATTCCTTGGTTATTGTTAAGAGTATCTGCTCATTTATGTAGCCTTATTAACATTGTTTCATAACTAATTACTCAAAAAAGATGTATATTTTACCTGAGAGCACAGATACGTAGCATGCAAAAATGGAAAGTTTCTTGCTAAGGCCTTTAATGAGTTCCAGAATTCATTTCCGAATCTGATTCTTCAGTAAGAAAAATGCCAGCTGTTTCAAGATCTATTTTTCATGAGGTTTAGCTGGATTTCACTTGCTTATTGGTTCTTGTGAAAATGAGATAGGCAGTCTTCTTCTTCCTAATGTTAGATAGTATGCTGTTCTCACACCTCTGCCTCTTCTGAAATTATGGCATTGTTTACTACAGCAGTTGAAACTTTCAGAAGCTTTCTGCCCTTCGTGAAATTATTTAAATGTATTATTCTTTTTACTGTATACTTACTTACCTTGCTATTTCATGCTTTCATAGTCTCTCTGTTAATACATACTGAGGTTCTTTGTTGATCTGTTTAGTTCTAGCTCAGAGCTGAGCTAGGCATAAACTCTGCTGAGTTTTAATGGCTGTTTTGGGGAGGTGTGTACAAGTCCCACAGTTAACAGGTTGGCACAGCTAATGTGCCAGAGGTGGTGACTTCCCATGTTAGTTGGCTGGTTCCTAGTCTTGTAGTGCAGCACAGTTTGGTTTTCCCCGTGCTATTTTTGCCAGATTTTGGAACAGTCAAATGAGAAAAGCAGAATGAGTCTTTGTTAGGGTGTTGGGGGTTGAATTTGGTTTTTTTTTGTTTGTGGAATTTTTCCCCATTGGGTTGCCAAGGGAACTAATTGCTGGGTGCTTATGGGTGCTTGTCCAAGGCAGGAAAGGAAGGGGTGGGGGGCAGTTGCTCTTGGGACTCCTGGTTTCGGCCTGCTTCCTGC